>CM064531.1:43530230-43720778 GCA_032716605.1 Paralithodes platypus | reverse complement strand
CGAGCTGTCTCAAATAATGGGCCGAGTTGTCTCGCCGTCGTGGCCGAGTTGTCCAAAAGTGGGCCGAGCTGTCCGAGCCGAGTTGTCCCATGGGCCGAGTCGTCCAGTCACCACATAGATACAGTACATACATACATACATACAGTACATACATAGATGTAAAGACCGAGTGTTCCTGACCTGTTTCTTGTCCTAATGGCGGTGCTCCAGACAGCCCTATGTATTCCGAGCTGCCTCAATGCCAGGATTTATCTATTCAAAATCACACAGAAAGGTCTGGTCCCACGTCTTTCTGAACGTCTAAAAATATCCAGAAAACAGAATAGAAATGTGTCAATGTATCTTCTAAGGGAGTAGCCTATTGCTGGTTTATTGGTCTATATATTTAGTTGTTAATATATTTTGTAGTTCCTCGCTAGACCTCCATCAAGCTTAGAAAAACACCCCCTAGACCTCCCTTTCAAGATACACGTGTACATTTTTAGGTAGAAAAATGTCCCGGCCGAAGTTCCTTCTATAATCAGAGGCTCGCTATTGCTCGCCAGGACAAAAATCGATACCTAAAGGGCACGAAAGGTCTTAATATTGACAACAAAATGAGGCGAAAGGTCTCAAAATCGTCAAACTAACGGAACGAACGTCTTTTAAACCTCAGAAACTAATATGCTAAACATGAGGGAGAAGGGGGTCCATAAAAAGCGAGTACCTCCCCCTTAAATGCGCCAGCCAGGGAGTGGGGGTAAATAATTAATAGGAATGTCGGCTGAGAGGCTGGAGTGGAGGGGATAACACACTTGTCAATGAAGAACGAGTTGAGAGGGTTAAGCCGGTATCACACGAGAGCTTTTATAGTCAACATTCGATGATCAACACTTTTCTGGCAACATTTCTGGCATATTTTACACTGGCATCGGAAACTAGACTGATGGTAGATGAATATAGGTAGCCGAGAGATTATAAATGTTGACCTCATAAGCTGCCAGACCAGTGTTGAGGATAACAGTTGATGGAAAAAGCGCGCGTGTGATACCGGCTTTAGCGAGATCAAGGAGGATCAAACGTGGCATAGGGGAGGGTGAAGAAACATTGGAAGGCAGAGATAAAATATTCAAGAAATGGTATATGGGTGTGTGTGTGGGCGAGAGAGAGAGAGTATGTGTGTGTGAAAAAGAGTGAGAGTGGGTGGCATAGGGGAAGGTAGAGAAACAGCATTGGAAGGCAGTAGGCGGAGATAAAATATTAAAGAAATGGTATATGGGTGTCTGTGTGAGAGAGAGCGAGAGAGAGAGAGATAATGAGTGTTGCGTAGGGGAGGGCAGAGGAGCATTGGAAGGCAGGAGTCAAAGAGAAAAGAAGAGCGAGAGAAAGAGAGAGTGAGTGTGTGTGGGGGGGGGGGAGAGAGAGTGCTATAAGGAGTTACAAGGAATAGTTTGCATCTGAATGACCTTTGCGGTCCATTCTGGGGAGGTACTCGAAGTGGAAATATTGTGTAGTGCACTACACTCATTGCATAATGTGCAAAATACTATCTACTCTCTTCATACACTACTCTACTGAAGAACTGCTTACAACTTCTGAGTTAAGTTTGTTCCAGGTAGAACAGATCTTATATGTGAAAAAGCTTCCAAAAATACTAGTGCTGAACCTTTTCAATTTCAACTTCCAGCCATGGTTGCGTGTAGTATTCATATCGAGGGTAAACATTTTGCTATAATCCACTTGTCAAACCTATTAAATCTTATAAAAACTTCAACGAGCTGACTTCGTAGTCTGCGTGTTTCCAACAAAAAGAGATCGAAAGCTTTCAACCAGTCCTCATAGCTCAGTCTTCAAATCGATGGAATACATGTTGTAACCCTAGCTTGTATTCTTCCCAGTCGCTCTATATCTTTCCTGAGTGTTGGATACTATAATTGAACAGCATACCCCGGGGCCCCTTCTCCCTCATGTTTAGCCTCATTAGTTTTGATATTTTGAGACATTTGCCCCATTAGCTTGGTGATTTTAAGGCCTTTCACCCCCATTTGTTTTTAAATTCTAAAACCTTTCGTGACATTTAGGTGTCAATGTTTTCTTGGTGAGCGATAGCGAACCTGCAATATAGAAGGACTACCGAAAAATGCACTTATTAATCTCGAAGGTGTGTGTGTGTGTGTGTGTGTGTGTGTGTGTGTGTTTTTGTTTTTGTTTAATGCTATCATAACTGAAGAGGAGATTGGCCGTTTTTCTGGTCACTTTTCTCCTTCGTGTTTAGCCCCATTAGTTTTCAGATTATAAGACATTCGACCCATTAGTTTGGCGATTTTAACATCTTTCGCCCAAATTCGTTGTACATTTTAAGACCTTTTGTGCTATTTAGGTGTCGATTTGTTCCTGGCGAGCGATAGCGAGTCTGAAATTTTAAGAGCAACCGGCCTTTGGCCGGGATATTTTTTACCGAAAAATTTAGAAATTTATCTTGAAGGGGGATCATCTAGACAATTTATCTTGAAGGGGGATCTAGACAATTTATCTTGAAGGGGGATCTAGACAATTTATCTTGAAGGGGGATCTAGACAATTTATCTTGAAGGGGGATCATCTAGACAATTTATCTTGAAGGGGGATCTAGACAATTTATCTTGACGGGGGATCGAGGACAATTTATCTTGAAGGGGGATCTAGACAATTTATCTTGAAGGGGGATCTAGACAATTTATCTTGAAGGGGGATCTAGACAATTTATCTTGAAGGGGGATCTAGACAATTTATCTTGAAGGGGGATCTAGACAATTTCTTCACATATAATGTGGTTAAAGAGTGGAATAGTTTACCAAGGGAGGTGGTCGACAGTAATTCAATTGATATGTTTAAGAAGAGACTGGACGATCATCTCATGAAGATTGGATTAACCCTTTCACGCATATGACGCGATTTTGAGCCGATGGGGATACTTTAAAGCCTTTGTTACCATCAGGGGTATTCAGAAACCTTTAGTTTAGGTACTTCAACCTCTGCAGTTGTCTTTGAGTTAGCTGTGGGCAGAAAACTAATTTTGGAGAGGTAATTATAAGAGTGAGAGAACTCTATTTATTATTGCTAATCTGGCAACCTCTGCGTCATAAATGCGAGAAAGGGTTAATATGCAGGAATCAGTAGGTAGATGTAAACTCCCTTTCCAACTAATTTCTTTCTATACAAACTTTCCTTGTGGACATTTCCTGACCCATAAGGTTACACTTCATCATATTTTCCGGTACGGTATATTAGCTGGAGGGAGCGGAGGGTGGGGAGAGAGCCTTCTACTTTGCTGACCTATTATTCTACTATTAACTGTCCCTGTCTAGCAGTATTAGGGCGGACCACCAAGTAGGGACCGCAAGGTTTGCTTGGTCTGAGTATATCTGTGTAACTCTCTCACTGTCACTCTCTCTCTCTCTCTCTACTAGAATTAAGTCCTGACAACCTCGCTGGGATCGTAAGGTCTGTGTGGTCAGTGTATCTATGTAAATCTCACTCTCTCTCTCTCACTCTATATCTCTCTCTCTCTCTCTCTCAGTCCGTCCATTAGTGTACTCAGGGCCTCCGGCACATGTCTAATATAATATTGGTGCAGGAAGCCTCGGGAGACGGAGTATGTTGGCTACCACCATATATATATATATATATAAAATATTATATATATAAATTTATATATAAAATATTATATATATACAGGGGGGTATATATATAATATAATATATATATATATATATTAGATATATATATATATATATATATATATATATATATAGTATATATATATTATTATTATTTTTCTATATACTGTATATATACATCTATGTCTCATGATACTATTAGGAAGGTCGGAGGAGTAACAATGACATGGGTGATTATATATATTTTGCATGAGGACACTTTATTCAATACACATTCATATAATTTTTTCACATATGTTATATATGATTTATTATCTCATTATCCAAGGTGGTAACAAGATCAAAGTAAATTTAACTAAAAGTAAACTTATCTGCTCCCAATATAATAATTAAGTTTACACATCTAACTGAAACATTGAAGGTTGATGATATATTCTGTCTTGATGGTGTAATGGTTAGAGCGTCTAAGTTCTGTATGAGATATCCTAGGTTCGAACCCTGGTAGAATCACATGCTTTCACTAAATTTCATTTGTGGGTTATTGTTGTTAAGAACGATGCTACAAATAAAATATAATTACATTACATAAAATAGACGGTAGATGAATTGGAAGAATGGATGGACATGACAAATATTAAAAGAAAATTAATGAACAAGAAAATTGTCTGATAATTAAGGAAATAGTTTGATTAATCAAAAGAGAAGTATATAGGTAAACCTCAACCATGCTGGGAATACCATGAGAAGATGCAAAATACGAGAGAGAGAGAGAGAGAGAGAGAGAGAGCGAGAGCGAGAGCGAGTAATTACAAATGGATTTGGATGGAAAGAAAAAAATAGGATGAAGAAGTACCCCACGAGCAAAGCATTAGTAGAGGCTAATGAGAAATAATAGAGGGGGGGGGGGGGCAAAGGCAAGAGAATACATGGAGGTAAAATAGTGCAGGGGTGGAATAATGGGGTAGGAAAGGAAGGAGAGAGGGGGGAGGGAGGAATGAGAGAGGGAGGAGGGGAGGAATGAGGTGGAGGAGGGAGGGGGCGAGAGAGGGAGGGAGGGATGAGGGGAAGAATGAGGGAGTGGAGGGAAGGGAAGAGAGACACAACAAGGAGGGTAGGGAGGGAGTGGAGAGAAGGGAGGAGGGTTGAGGAAATGGAAGGAGGGGATTATAGAAAGAACAGGGAGAAAAGGGAGGAGGTAGGGGAGGGAGTGAAGGAAAGGGATGAGAGACACAATAGGAAGGGGAGGTATTTGCTTGTGGAGGGAGTGATTGGAAGGAAGGAGAGTTACTTAGTTAAAATAGGACTTCAGAGGCTATCATCCCTTCAGGATTACTAAGCCAGCATACTGTAAGTCAAGAATAACGTCAGGATTGTAGCCCCTCATCGAGAACTCCAGTCCCTTGAAGGAGAAACTCGACAAGAAGAAGTGGAGGGAGGGTATGAGAGAGACAGCGAGGGGGGGGGGGGATATAATAAGAAGTGGAGGGAAGGGAGGAGAGACCCGAGAAGATGTGGAGGGAGGGGATGAGAAAGACAGCAAGGAAGGAAGGAGGGAGTGGAGGAAAGGCATAAAGAACAACAACCATCAGAGGAGAGGTAGGGAAGATTTGGAAGGAGAGTGGGTGTAGGGAGTGAAGGGAAGGAAGGAAGGTATGGAGTTGGGTGTAGGGTAATGGCCATGAGAGACACAGCCAACAGAGGAGGTAGGAGATTTGGAAGGGAAGTGGTGTAAGGAGTGCAAGGGAAGGAATCAGGTTAGGGGGAAGTGGTGATGGAAGGTATGAGAGACACAACCATCAGAGGACGGTAGGAGATTTGGAAGGGAGTGGTGTAGGGAGTGAAGTGGAAGGAAGGTAGGGAGTGGTGTATGGAAGGTATGAGAGACACAACCAACAGAGGGAGTAGGAGATTTGAAGGGAGTGGTGTAGGGAGTGAAGGGAAGGAAGGAAGGCAGGGAGTGGAGTGGGAAGGGAACATGAGAGACACAACAACAGAGGAGAGGAGTCAGATATGGTAGGGAGTGGTGTAGTGAGTGGATGGACGGTGTAGGGAGTGGCTCAGTGGAGGTGAGGTATGAGAGAGTGGAGGGAAGGCATAAGAGACACAACCAACAGAGGAGGTAGGTTATGGACGGAGTGGTGTAGGGAGTGAAGGAAGGAAGGTAGGGAGTGGTGTAGGGAAGGTATGAGAGACACAACCAACAGAGGAGGTAGGAGATTTGGAAGGGAGTGGTGTAGGGAGTGAAGGGAAGGAAGGAAGGTAGGGAGTGGTGTAGGGAAGGCATGAGAGACACAACCAACAGAGGAGGTAGGAGATTTGGAAGGGAGTGGTGTAGGGAGTGAACGGAAGGAAGGAAGTTAGGGAGTGGTGTAGGGAAGGCATGAGAGACACAACCAACAGAGGAGGGAGGAGATATGGTAGGGAGTGGTGTAGTGAGTGGATGGACGGTGTAGGGAGTGGCTCAGTGGAGGTGAGGTATGAGAGAGTGGAGGGAAGGCATAAGAGACACAACCAACAGAGGAGGTAGGAGGTATGGAAGGGAGTGGTGTAGGGAGTGAAGGGAAGGAAGGAAGGTAGGGAGTGGTGTCGGGAAGGTATGAGAGACACAACCAACAGATGAGGTAGGAGATTTGGAAGGGAGTGGTGTAGGGAGTGAAGGGAAGGAAGGAAGGTAGGGAGTGGTGTAGGGAAGGCATGAGAGACACAACCAACAGAGGAGGGAGGAGGTATGGTAGGGAGTGGTGTAGTGTACAAAGGAGTACAAAGGAAATCAAGCAACAACAGATCCAGTGACCCTTCTAGGTTGCTTGTCCTCCAAAACACTGAGGATCAAGTGTCCAAACAGTGGTTTAGAGTGGGTAAGGGAACATTGGAAAGGGAATTACTGCCCTGGAACTAATGTCCGTGGCAGGATTAGGAAGTTAGTAGGGGACAGATGGGTTAGTAACTGAGGGGGGGATAAAATAAAGTTATTCATTTACAAACGCAGTCAGTCGCGGGTTTGATGCGAGATATTTGTCTAGGCGGAGTTTAAATGAATCAACGGTGATGCAGTCTATAACGTTTCGGGGAAGCCCATTCCACAAGTTGACAACTCGATTGAAGAAGAAATTCTTAGATTCGTGCGAGTTAAAAGATTTACCAATAATTTTGCAACCGTTTCCCGCGTGTAATTAGATTGGTCGATAGTGAAGTACTTACTACAGTTCATATTGTCGATGCCTTTGATGATTTTGAACACTTGAATTAAGTCGCCTCTTAATCTGCGCTGGGTTAAAGGAAATAGATTTAATTCTCTAAGACGCTCTTCGTATGGTTTGTTCTTTAGGCTAGGTATCATTTTGGTAACTCTACGTTGAACTCGTTCTAGCTTGTTTATATCTTTTTGGTAGTAAGGGCACCAGGATTGAACGCAGTATTCCAGAAGAGGGCGGACTAAGGAATTGTAAAGGGTTAGGATAACTTCTTTGGATTTATGCTCAAATGACCTGCCTATAAAGCCAATTATTTTGTTTGCCTTCTTAACAACTTCTGAACATTGTTGACTCGGTTTTAGGTTACTCGATATTGTACTCCCAGATCGGTTTCTCTGTTTACATTCTTAAGCTGAGTGCCATTCATCGAATAGTTTGCTTTCTCATTTAGGTATCCGATATGTAGTACTTACATTTATCCGCATTGAAACTCATTTGCCAAATTTGGGCCCAACATGACAATTATCTAGATTGTGTTGCATATCGTCAACTTGTTCTTTTGAGAGTACGCTATTTGCAATTTTTGTATCGTCAGCAAATTTTGAGATTGTACAGGTGAGACCCTCATCTATGTCGTTGATGTAAATTAGAAAGAGAATTGGTCCTAGTACCGATCCCTGGGGTACCCCGCTACTTACCTTGGTCCATTTTGATGCCTTACCGTTTATGACTACTCTTTGCTTTCTGTCGCTGAGCCAATTTTCTATCCATTTCAACACACCGTCTTGTATTCCATGCGCTTTTAGTTTTAGCAGTAAACGTTTGTGGGGAACTTTGTCAAAGGCCTTTTGAAAATCAAGGTATATAATATCTACAGCTTTACTCTCATCGTAGAGGTTGAGGATATCGTGGAAGAAGTCTAAGAGGTTTGTTAAACAGGAGTGGATGGACTGGTGTAGGGAGTGGCTCAGTGGAGGTGAGGTATGAGAGAGTGGAGGGAAGGCATAAGAGACACAACCAACAGAGGAGGGAGGAGGTATGGAAGGGAGTGGTGTAGGGATTGGAGGGTAGGCATAAGAGACACTAGAAGGAGGGTAGGTAGGAGATAGGGTAGGGAGTAGTGTAGGGAGAATGGACAACAGGAGGAGGTACTGTTAACACCACTCTGTTGTATGGCCGCCTCCTGTTTACCTGTTGAAAGAAAAACAATGATAAGCGACTCCTTCACCTGGCCACAAATTAGTGTTACTTGTTTAAGTATGCATATTATGGAAGTGTATCTATGAATGCCTGGGAATTCTATGTGGTATGTATATTTTGATGTACTGTATATAGTAATATACAGTATATATATATATATATATATATATATATATATATATATATATATATATATATATATATATATATATATATATATATATATATATATATATATATATATATATATATATATATATATATATATATATATATATATATAGATATACACAGTACATTAAACTACACATAACACATACAGAGAGAGAGAGAAAGTACAAAGGAAGTCAAGCAACAACAGGTCTAGCGACCCATCGAGGTTGTTTGCCCTCTAAATCACTGCTGTTCAAAGTTTCCAACAGTGGTTCAGAGTGGGTAAGGAACAATTGGAAAGGGAAGCACTGCCCAATGTCCTTGGCAGGATTAGGAGATTTTAGTAGGGAACAATTTAGGTTAATAACATAACACAGCTTCATTTATAAATGCAGTCAGTCGCAGGTTTAACGCAAGGTGCTTGTCTAGGCGATGTTTAAAGGAATCAACGGTGCTGCAGTCTATAACATCTCGAGGAAGCCCATTCCACAAGTTCACAACTCGATTGAAGAAGACATTCTTAGAGTAGTGCGAGTAATTAGATTTACCAATGATTTTGCAACAATTTCCCCGCGTGTAGTTTGATTGGTCGATCGTAAAGTACTTAGTACACTTCATATTATCGATGCCTTTGATGATTTTGAGACTTGAATTAGGTCACCTCTTAATCTGCGCTGGGTTAAAGGAAATACATTTAATTCTCTAAGACGCTCCTCGTATGGTTTGTTTCTTAGATTAGGTATAATATTGGTAACTCTACTTTGAACTCGTTCAACTTTATCTGTGAACGTGGGGGGAGCTGCGTGTAGGGGTGGACCTAGAATGATGTTGGCTCGGGTACTCCGGTCCGATCTAAAAATAATGAACTTGACATCAGAGGCGGCCCTTGACAGGGCCGCCTGGAAAGCCGCCATTTAGGACGTGAGACTGTAACCACATTCTCTGTGGACAAAACGGTCTTTAAGCATATACAGTATATATTTTTTTGTTCTATGTGATTGAGGGAGGTAAAAGGCAGAACTGCCTATAGCGAGTGCCTCCCCCATAGTTGAAAGAGGGACAGGGCCAAAATCAAGGGACGTTCGAGCCAAAATGCCTGGACACACGGAGTTTGAAGCAATTTAAGTCATAGGAAGAGGGAAAGACTGATTCTGAGAGAGAGTTCCAGAGCTCAGCTGTTGAGTAGAAGAAAGTTTGAGAGTAACGTTTCACTCTTGGGTTGGAGAGTTGCACAGAATAGGGGTGGGATTGAGTTGCAAGACGGGTACCACGTGCCCTACGTAAAGGAGGTGGTTTACACTGGGAAAGCTCTGAGGAACACCGATTATTATAGTAGCGATAGAATAGCGAGAGAGATGCAACATTGCGGCGGAGAGAGAAAGAGATTGCAGAGAGTTGGTGAGTGGACGGGAGTTAATGATACGAAAGGCCTTCCTTTCAACTTTGTCTAGGAGAGCGGTGTGAGAGGAACCTCCCCACACATGTGAACAATACTCAATACAAGGACTCTTGTATGTATGTATGTATGTATGTAGTAGGTGCACCAGGATTGAACACACTATTCTAGAAGAGGACGGACTAGGGAATGGTAAAGTGTGAGGTAATCCTCACACCTTTGGATTTATGCTGGAATGACTTGCCTATACAGCATCTCGAGAGAGAGAGAGCTATTACCAGTATGCACACTGATTATTATGGAAGCTGGGAGTGAACCTGCCGGGACACAATAATACATGTCAGCGTCCCTCCCCTTAAGCCTGGGCCCCACATACAGGATGGTTGCCTTGGGTGGTCACGATCTAGGCACAAATTTGCGTTGGATCAACGACAAGGCAATGATTAGCATGCGTCGTTTGCCACACATGGTGCAAGGTACGATAAATCCCAGGGGTTGGCTAGTGTGCCCATATGTTCATGCTGCATTTATTTTGTCATGGTAGCGTCTGGATGCTAATGAGGACGGCCCTCCATAGGAAATATATCCCCATAACAACCTGGTGCACGGGTGTGCGTTGGAGGTGCGTTGGTGGGGTCGAAGGTCGAACACACAGGTGTCGGGGGTGCACCCATGTTCCGATGCAGCAGGGTCAGGTATAGCCCCTTTTTATACATCTCTGAGGGCATTGAGTATTGCACTAATGACAGACGCATGAACTATCAAATTCCGTCGGCTATGTCCTCGGCCCCCTTAGCGTTTTGTCTGTCTCCATTGTTCGTGTTGTTTGTATATCGACCCAGACCGTTCATGATGCTCTTACATTTGTCGGATATATCCCATCTCTGTTGCTACTTTTGCCTTATTTCCGTCGTTTTTACGTCTTTCTGCCATCCTATATCATTAACCCTATCAGTGCAGGCATATTCCCGCATTAATAAGGCACTTGCTTAAGCAATCAGGAGTGCCTGAATGAAATGAAATGTTTGCAGCAAAAGAATAGAAGAAAAGAGCTTTCAAATGACACCAGAACAAGCTTTGTAGCTCGCGGGGTTCAACCACAGCGCTACCACAGATATCGGCAATAATCGCAAATAATTAGAAATGCTCCGCTACATTTGCCTTTGGCAACGCTGAATATATCACGCAAGACCCCACCACAGATCCTCCGTGCCGCGGTAAACGTGCCGGAGAGCAGACGGGAGCCTGCCGCACTCCTGATCACTCACACACGTCTCCACAGGCTTTAATGGGCTTTAAATTCCAGGATATTCCAGGACGTAACTGTACGACTCCCGCAGTGAAAGGGTTAACAACCCTGGCATATCGGTCCACATGCGATTTCTTGCCAAAATCGTGTCCACCCGCAGCAAAAATCCTGTATGTGGGACCCAGGAATTAGTAACACCCACCACCTCCAGATAGATAGATAGATAGATAAATAGATAGATAGACAGATAGATAGTTAGCTAAATAGATAGATAGATAGACAGACAGATATATTACCAGTATGTACGTTGACTCGTATTGATGCTGGGTGTGATCCTGCTGGTACACAGGAATACATACCAGCGTCCCTACCCTTACTAACACCCACCACCTCCAGCCTGGCCTCCGTCACTCCACTCACTGGGTCAATCTGAGAGGAAGAAGAATGGAACAAATTAAGCCTTTCACTGCGGGTGACATACACACACATCCTGGAAATATCCTAAAATTATTAGCCCATTCAAGCCTGTGGAGACGAGTGCGAGTGATCAGGAGTACGGCAGGCTCCCGTCCGCTCACCGGCAGGACAGCCGCGACACTGACTCTCTTTCCCCACGTGTCGCAAAATATATTCAGTATTGCCAAAGGCAAATGTAGCAGAACATTGCTAATTATTAGCGAATATTGCCAATGTTCGTAGTAACGCTGCAGGTTAACCCCGCGAGGCAGAGAGCTTGTTTAATTTGAAAGCTCGTTTCTTCTGTTTTTTTTAATTTCATTCAGGCACTTACTCAATCAATCTCACCTTAAGGGAGCCCACCTCGCTTTTTTTCTTTTTCTCTCCCTCTCTCTTTGGCTTGTATCCATTCGGCCCCATTCAGCCTACTGTTTGAAGACATTTACCCCATCCAGGTGTCAATATTTTCCTAGCGAGCGGTAGCGAGCCGGCATATACAGTATATATTTTTGTTTTGACAGCAAGCTAAATTTGTAAATTTTTCGATAGAAATATTTCTCCGGCGAAGCCGGATTTCTCCATACAATGCTGGCTCGCTATTGCTCGCCAGGAAGAAATCAACACCTGGATGGGGATAAACGTCTTAAAACAGTTTGCTGAATGGGACCGAATAGATACAAGCCAGGGAAAGAAAGAAAAGGAGAGAAAGATAAAACAAAAAAGCCGGTGACCCCCCTTAATAATAACCAGAAAACAGAAAAGAAATGCGTAATGGGATCTTGAAAGGGTTAACTTAAGCAAGTATCACACGAGCGCTTTTTCACTCAACACTGGTCTGGCAGCTTATGAGGTCAACATTTGCAATATTTCGGTTACCTAAATTCATCTACCAATAGTCTAGTTTCCGATACCAGTGCACAATACTCCAGAAATGTTGCCAGAAAAATGTTGATCATCGAATGTTGACTATAAAAGCGCTCATGTGATACCGGCTTTACTGAGCTTACAAGGAACCATAGAAGTCATACCTTGAGTTTGACCCCTCCCCTGGGACCGTGATAATCCAGGAGGTCACCATCCCTGAACCAGTAGACCACAGCGGCGGCCCCCAGGGTAGAGGTCACCACACAGTTCAGACTCAGTACTGACCCTTCCTCTATGTTCACCACGGGGGGACCACGGATCTCTACACGGAGGTGACCTGAATATAATACAAATACTGTTATAGAATAGTCACTCACTGAAATATATCCAATACATACATACAAGTTTAAAGACCGTTTGTCTGCAGGGAATGTGGTTACAGTCTCATATTCCTAAAGGGCTGCCTTTCTTGTCAAGTTCTACATTTTAAGATTGGACCGGAGTGCCTGATCCCATGTCATTCGAGGTCTACCCCTACGTGCAGCCCCCCCCACATTCACAGTCCAATGATCTACAAAAGTTTTCATCTAAGGAGAAAGGTTTCCTATAAATGTTAACCCGTCCAACCCCAGAGATTTCCATTGGACGTCAGCTATATTTATAACTCACAGTCCCAGCGACGCCTTATTTGAATCATTTTAGGCCTCCCAAAAAGCTTGTAGGGGTCTCGAATTTGTACACATGGTAGCTTAGGATATAGGGCAAAGTTGGCAGCCCACAGAGACCATCTTGAACCACTACATTTTGTTCAATATAAAATAAAGAACACATGAATAATGCTTGAGACTGGGCGTTACATTAAGTTACTTTTACGATGGGGCTGAACAGGTTAAATTGATTACATTTAGCATATTCATTATTAGTGTTCTTTACTATACATAGATTAATATCAATAACGTGGATCAAGGTATGATTAAGGGGACATAGGCCATTTTTCTGGTCCCCCTTTTTCCTCATGCTTAACCCCATTAGTTTGGCGACTCGAATACTTTTCGCCCCATTTCGTTGTCAATTTTAAGACCCTTTGTGCCATTTAGGTGGCGATCTTTTCCTAACGAGCAATAGCGATCCTGCAATGTTAAGAGTAACCGGCCTTTGGCCGGGAAATTTTTCTACCGAATAATGTACAAATTTATCTTGAAGGGGCACCTAGGGGTTGTTTTTCTAAGCTTGATGGAGGTCTAGCTAGAAAACTAAAAAAAAAAGTGAATATATGAATTAATCGGCCACTAATCTGTTTAAGTAAAAATATTTGAACAAAGAAATGTGTTATGTATGCTGAGTTACAACACGCTTTGTTTATTATTGATAAAATGTATATTGTATTTCCCCTTCTGATATTAAGGGGAGATGTGCTGGTTTTTCTGGCCCCCTTCTCCCTCATGTTTAGCCCCATTAGATTTCAGATTTTAAGATGCTTGCCCCATTAGTTTATTGATTTTAAGACCCTTCGCCCCATTTCGTTGTCAATATTCATTTTTTCCTGTAGAACGATAGTGAGCTTGTAATTTTGGAAGAACCGGCCTTCGGCCGTCACATTTTACTTCCGAAAAATGCACATACAAATTTATCTCGAAGAGGGGGTCTTGTGGGTATTTCTTTAAGCTTGATGGAAGTATAGGGAGGAGACTAAAATAATATATACATAAATAAATACAAATAACCCCTCTATCAATTCTCTCTCTCTCTCTCTCTCTATATATATATATATATATATATATATATATATATATATATATATATATATACAGTACAGTATATATAAAGTATTTATATATTTATTTATCTATCAATCTATGCATACATCAATTTATCTATCATTTCTATCTATCAATCCATCTATATATGTATCTATTAGCCCTCACCGTCTCTAGTCACGGCTGTCCTGTTGGCCACAAACACCTTACTCTTGGTCACACCCAGAACAACCTTCGAGTCTGTAGGAAAACAAAGGATAAAGGCATGTTATTAGCTTTTGTATTAGTGTATTTAATGATTACAACTGCTACTGATAAACATATGCTGCTTCTAAACTCTTCTTTGTATGTTTAAATCGGTATATATATATACATTCAGAGTTAGAATAATATTGTATATCATCATGATGTTATCAATATTTTTTCCCTAGCAGATACTATGAAATGTGATTCAATATGCTTTTTATTTGCATGATTTCTTTCTTTTTTTGTAAATTTTAGTTATTATCGATAACCATTACAGACAAAGCATGAATAGGAATGAGTAATGTCATAACACCACGACATATGTTGAAACGTAAGGCATAAAGACCTATTTTGACCTTGCATGGATATGTGGGTTTTCCAGTAACAGTTATATAATTGCTTTATAACAGCTTCCATGTTTTCGTATATTATTATTATTATTATAACCCATTGAACCCCAGATGATGTATTATTGATTGACACCCAGAACCCAGGCAAATTTCGAGAAGAAAAAAAAATCCTGAAAAAAACATGGTATGAGTTAGTAATGAAGTAATACGTAACGAAACGTAATGAAGCCATAGAACTCTTAAATTCTGATCTAAATACTATCTCCAATTGGGGCAGAGAAAACCTTGTTACCTTTAATGCTTCCAAAACCAAATTTCTCTATCTATCTACCCGTCAGGATCTCCCAGCGGACTATCCCTTATTCTTCAACAATACAAACATCAACCCTTCATCTTCTCTCAATATTCTTGGTGTCTCTTTTTCTTCTGCTCTCATTTGGAAGGACCATATTACCAGTCTTGCTAAGGCAGCCTCCCAGAAGCTGGGTGTGCTCAACCGCCTTAGGGGGTTCTTTTCCCCAACACAGCTTCTTGCTCTGTACAGGGGCATAGTGCGTCCTTGTATTGAGTATTGTTCACATGTGTGGGGAGGTTCCTATCACACCACTCTCCTAGACAAAGTTGAAAGGAAGGCCTTTCGTATCATTAACTCCCATCCACTCACCAACTCTCTGCAATCTCTCTCTCTCCGCCGCAATGTTGCATCTCTCTCGCTATTCTATCGCTACTATAATAATCAGTGTTCCTCAGAGCTTTCCCAGTGCATACCACCTCCTTTACGTAGGGCACGTGGTACCCGTCTTGCAACTCAATCCCACCCCTACTCTGTGCAACTCTCTAACCCAAGAGTGAAACGTTACTCTCAAACTTTCTTCTACTCAACAGCTGAGCTCTGGAACTCTCTCCCAGAATCAGTCTTTCCCTCTTCCTATGACTTAAATTGCTTCAAACTCCGTGTGTCCAGGCATTTTGGCTCGATCGTTCCTTGATTTTGGCCCTGTCACTCTTTCAACTATGGGGGAGGCACTCGCCATAGGCAATTCTGCCTTTTGCCTCCCTCAATAACATAGGAAAAAAAAAATGCATAAAAGCATTCGCCGAGGTCATCTGGGGGTCCTTGTTCTCCCCTATAACAGGGGTAAGGGGCTGAACATTACATAAATAACCGTCGAACACGTCTCAAAGCTAGGATTGGAGGGGTTAAGAATGCATAATACTGTACACCAGTCCGTACACTAGCTTATGACATCTTATACATGTATGAAGAGGTCTTACCTCTTAATGGCTTGAGTTACCAGTCTTAACAATATGAGGCCAAATATCTTGTATTACATGTGTTCACTTTAAGTCTACCTATTTACCGACATACTCATCCATGACCAACTTACCCTGGTGTATACTGTCCTGTCTGGCTGGTGTATGGTGACTGTTAACATAGAGAGTGACAGGTGTGGACAGTTTGGGATCACTGTTAACCTGACACTCGTAGACCCCGGCGTCTCTGACCTGAGCTGACCTCACCACCAGGGACCATGAGGACCCCCCGGATACCACCACAACCTGCGAGAACACACAATACCACATTACACAGACAACACAGGGCCTAGAGTTCAGTATAAGCTGTCCATATATATCCCATTATCCCACCAGAGGCTGTGTGTGTGTGTGTGTGTGTGTGTGTGTGTGTGTGTGTGTGTGTGTGTGTGTGCTGATGTGAGTGTGTGAGTACATTACAGTAACACTCACTCTAAATGTGCCAAACCAAATGCTCACAGATTGAGAATGGTTAATCAAGATAAATATTTCTGGAAACTTATGGCAGACAATCCCTACCTATATTCAGGAATTGAATCCGCGGCTGTAAAGACCTTTAGTATTATAGCCCAGACCCCATTTAACCCCGACTAGGAGAGCTCTGTTGACTCCATCTCATATCACTGTTATTGGATATGAGGCTGGATCTGGTGCTTGGCGTTTCCTTTCATGGATACTTTTAAGTAGATTACAAGTTAAGGGAGATGTATTGTTGTAATATCTTCTTACTGAACGAACAGAGCTTCCTGACATTGTTCACGTGACGTGTCTTTTGGTTGCACGAAGAGAGAGAGAGAGAGAGAGAGGGTGTGAGAGAGAGAGAGAGAGAGAGAGAGAGAGAGAGAGAGAGAGAGAGAGAGAGAGAGAGAGAGACATAGATAGGTAGTACTAACCTTGAACCTATCATCAGCAGAGTAAGTATGCTGACCAATGGTAAGGATGTGGAGGTCACGCCTTCTTAACCACGTCACCTGAAAATAACAATGAGTAATGCAATGGATTACAAACACATGCCTTCTACTTTGCTGTCCTATTCTTCTACTATAACCTATCCCTGTCTCTAGTAGTATACTCGCTTTTTATCTAGCTGATGGTAAAATATTAAACTTCTATATATCTGTGTCCCAAGCAATGCCAAGTTTTCATAATTAACCCTCTCGCTATCCTGTGGACTCGGGGGTTGCCGATTAGCAATCATAAATAGAGTTCTCTCAATCTTATAATTACCTTTCCAGAATTAGTTGTCTGCCCACAGCTAACTCAAAGACAACTGCAGAGGTTGAAGTAACTAAACTAAAGGTTTCTAAATACCCCTGATGGTAACAAAGGCTTCAAAGTATCCCTAATAGGCTCAAAATCGCATAAAAACCGTGAGAGGGTTAACCCAGTTAGTTTTGAGATTTTAAGACGTTTGCCCCATTAGTTTGTCGATTTTAAGTCCTTTTTCCTCATTTAATTGTCAATATTAAGACCTTTTGTGCCCTTTGTGTCAATTTATTTCCTGGCGAGCGATACCGAGCTTGTAATTGTAGAGGAACCGGCCTTCGGCCGAGAAATTTTTCTACCGAAAAATTTACAAATTAATCTCGAAGGGGGATCTAATGGATGTTTTTTTAAGCTTGATGGAGGTCTAGGAAGGAAACTAAAAAATAAACGAATATATAAATAACTAGACCCAAAAACATAACCACTGTCCCCTTAAAGTATCCCCGAATAGGCTCAAATCGCGTCCTGTGCGTGAAAAGGTTAACAACGTATTTTGCTAGACAATCTTCGTAATAGCTGAATAATCAAGATGGGGTCATACCTGTTTACCGCCACCTGGAAAATAACAGACTGTAGTAAGGACCACAAGGTTTGAGTATCTGTGTAACTCACTCTCTCTCTCTCTCTCTTTCAAATTGCCAGAGAAAGTGGTACAATGTATGACAATTGACACATTCAAAAGAAGTCTAGACATTCATTTTGAGGAGGTGGGAATAAAAAAAAAAAAAAAAAAAAAAAAAAAAAAAAAAAAAAAAAAAAGAAACAAAAGTTAACCATCAGTAGTATATAATATTTCTCAACTTCGTTCTTTACTATAAATTTCCCAATAGAAGTTTTTCTCATTCTGCTGGGGTACTATTTTCCCCAACTGAATTTCATGCCGACCAACGGTCTGAGGGAGAGGTGGGTGAGGAGAAAGCCTTCTGCTTTGCTATCCTTGCCTTCCACTTTGTACCAAATTCTATTTTAGCATTAATTTTTGACTACCTAGTAGGGACCGCAAGGTCTGTGTATCTATGTAACTCTATGTAACTATCTCTCTCTATATATGTCGTCGTCTGAACCATGTAACGTGAAATAACAATGATCAGTATAATATACACAGGCTTTCATCTCTCTCTCTCTCTCTCACGCACGCACGCTCTCACTCACTCAGTCACGCACGCACGCACGCTCTCGCTCTCACTCTCTCTCTCTCTCAACCACGTAACCTGCAATAACAATGAAGAGTAACACAATGGCATCAAACACACATTTATCTCTCGCTCTTGCTCTCTCACTTTCACACTCACTCTCTCTCACTTTCACTCTCACTCTCTCTCGCTCTCTCTCTCTTACACTCACTCTCTCGCTCTCTCTCTCTCACTTTCACTTGATTCTCTCTCGCTCTCTCTCTCACTCTATCTCACTCACTCTCTCTCTCTCTCTGTCTCTCTCACACACTCTATCTCTCTCACTCACTCTCACTCTCTCTCTCTCTCTCTCTCCCTCCAGTGAACAGGAATCTGGCACATACAAATATTTTGCAATCAGAAAGTTTAATGCTAAGGGAGAGAGAGAGAGCTACATAGAGCTACATAGATACACAGACCACACAGACCTCAAGGTCCTTACTAGGCAGTCTGGCCTTACAAACTATATATATATATATATATATATATATATATATATATATATATATATATATATACATACTGTACAGTGTACACACATACAATTTTTTTTTTTTTTTTTTTTTTTTTCATAATTATCACCCCAGCCCTCTGTAGATAGAGGTCAAGCTGTCGCCACACTATAGGTGAAGAAACTCTTTGTGACATCTAGGTTTGCCTTTTTGGTTTTTAATTTCATTCCATTTCCGCGAGTTTGAGTATTATTGTTTAATGTGAATAGTGCATTTACATCGACTTTGTCGAAACCTTTTAGTATCTTAATGCACTCAATAAGCTGACCCCTCAACCTCCTCTTTTTTAATGAGAACAGGTTCAATCGTTTAAGTCTTTCTTCATATGGTTTATTTCTTAATGAGGGTATCATCTTCGTCGCTCTACGCTGTACTGACTCGAGTCTTACGATGTCCTTGATCAGATAAGGTGACCAGAACTGCACACCATATTCAAGGTGGGGTCTCACCATACTTTTGAACAGTGGCACTATTACGTTCTCATGTTTATATGTAAATTTTCGTTTAATAAAGCCCAATGCTATGTTTGCCTTATTTGCAGCTGCTATACATTGGTCGGAAGTTTTTAGGTTTTCAGATATTAGTACCCATAGGTCTTTTACTACGGTTGTGGGTTTTATTTCTTTGAGAGAGAGAGAGAGAGAGAGAGAGAGAGAGAGAGAGAGAGAGAGAGAGAGAGAGAGAGAGAGAGAGAGAGAGAGAGAGAGAGAGAGAGAGAGAGCATTGGAAAGAAGAATGGTGTGTTTGTTTATTGTAGTGAAATGGATAGGAGGAGAAGGTGTTTGTGAGAGCTAGCTGGATTAATCTCTGTGTAGGGGAGACACAAACAGAAACAGTGAGGGAAGCCAGACAAATGAAACAGGAATTCCAGCAACTCCTTATCACATGCCTCTGAAACCTCCCGTGGGTATATATATATATATATATATATATATATATATATATATATATATATATATATATATATATATATATGAAAGAGAGAGAGAGAGTGTGTGAGTGTATGTGTGAGAGTAGGAATGTGTGTGTGTAAGAGTGAGTTTTAAGGGGGGATGGGCCGTTTTTCTGGTCTCCCTTCTCCTCATGTTTAGCCCCATTAGTTGGCGATTTTAAGACCTTTCACCCTATTTTTTGTCAATATTAAGACTGATTATGTCATTTAAGAGTCGATTTTTTTCCTGGCGAGCGATAGCGAGCCTGTAATTTACGAGAAACCGACCTTCGGACGGGTACATTTTTCAATCGAAAAATGTACAAATTTATCTTGAAAGAGGGTCTTGGGCGGGTGTTTTTTAAGCTTGATGAAGGTCTAGGGAGTAAATTAATACAAATGATATAAAGATACATAAATGAACAAACAAGAACGACCCGTCTCCCTTAACATATTGTACTCTGTGACTCTTGGTGTGCAAGGGCTTATGGTCATATATTATAAGTGCTTATGCCTGTGGGTGTGTGTGTGTGTGTGTGTGTGTGTGTGTGTGTGTGTGTGTGTGTGTGTGTGTGTGTGTGTGTGTGTGTGTGAATGACTAAGAACACGTACATAAATACATACATTAAACACGAATATCTGTGAAAGGCAAGGTACACTCAATATTATTAAGGGGAGGTCTCCACTTGAGGGATTTGTTTCTTGACCCCTTTCTCCCTCATGGTTAGCCCCATTGTTTTTGAGATTTTAAGATGTTTGCCCCCATAAGTTTGGTGATTTTAAGAATTTCCGCACCATTCTGTCAATTTTAAGACCTTTCGTGCAATTTAGGTGTCGATTTTATCCTGGCGAGCGATAGCGAGCCTGTAATTTAAGAATAGCCGGCCTTTGGCCGGGAAATTTTTCTACCGAAAAATGTACAAATTTATCTTGAAAGGGGGTCAAGGGGGTGACATTTTAAGATTGCTGGAGGAGTAGGAAACACACTAGAAACCTCCCCTTAACCCCTTCTGTACCGGTGCCGTCCTTTTAACTTTATTCTGGCTACTGTTAGACGATTGTTTGCAGTTTAAGAAGGGCCTCCATCAATAAACAGGCTTAGAACATTGGTTTGTCTTTTCTATGTGAATGAGGGAGGCAAAAGGCAAAACTGCCTGTAGTGAGTGCCTCCCCCAGAGTTGAAAGAGTGACAGGGCCAAAATCAAGGGACGTTCGAGCTAAAATGCCTGGACACACGGAGTTCGAAGCAATTTAAGTCAAAGGAAGAAGGAAAGACTGATTCTGGGAGAGAGTTCCAGAGCTCACCTGTTGAATAGCAGAACGATTGAGAATAGCGTTTCTCTCTTGGGTTGGAGAGTTGCACAGAGTAGGGGTGGAATTGTGTTGCAAGACGGGTGGTACGTGCTCTACGAAGGGTGGGGGGGGGGGTATACACTGAGAGAGCTCTGAGGAACACTGATTATTGTAATAGCAGTAGAATAGTGAGAGAGATGCAACATTGCGGCAAAGAGAGAGAGACTAAAGAAAATTGGTGAGTGGACGTGAGTTAATGATACGGAAGGCTTTCCTTTCTACTTTGTCCAGAAGTACTGTGTGAGAGGATTTCCCCCACACATGTGAACAATACTCAACACATGGACGCACTGTGCCCCTGTACAGAGCAAGAAGCTGCGCAGGGGTAAAGAACCCCCGGAGGCGGTTGAGCACACCCAGCTTCTGGGAAGCTGTTTTAGCAAGAGTGGTAATATGGTCTTTCCAAGAGAGATCACTAGAAAAAGAGACACCAAGAATATTAAGAGAAGATGAAGGGTTAATTTGTATGTTGTTGAAGAGTAGGTCATAGTTTACTGGAAGGGGGCGACGAGTACAGATGTAGGAATTGAGTTTTGGAAGCATTGAAAGTAACAAGGTTTTCTCTGCCCCATTTAGAAATAGTAGAGAGATCAGAAGATAGGCGCTCTATGGCCTCATTACGTGAGTTTTGGAGTTCCTGCTGCGAGTGATTTCGAAGAAGGATAGTTGAATAGTGCAATGTAGAGTCGTCAGCATATAAGTGAATGGCTGGAGGTGTAGTTGAGAAGGTCGTTAATTAATAAAAGGAAGATAATTGGAGATAGGACAGAACCCTGAGGAACACCGGAGTTGATAGGTTGAGGAAGTGAACGGTGACCGTCCACAACCGCAGCTATGGAACGGCCGGAAAGGATATTAGAGACAAAGGCACAGATGGAGGGATAGAAACCGAAGGAGGATAGTTTGGAAATAAGGGATTTGTGCCAGACTCTATCGAAATCCTTCGATATGTCTAGCGCAACAGAAAAAGTCTCACCGAAGTCCCGAAAGGAGGATGACCAAGACTTAGTAAGATAAGAAAAAAGATCACCAATAGAGCCACCTTTAACTGCAGCGTCTTTTTAACTTCATTCTAGCTATATTTAGAACAAAAATTGCAGCTTAACCCGTCCAATCCCAGCGATGGCAACTAGCAGTCAGTAGATAAGTCACTCCCCAGTCCCAGTGACGGCTAGTAGCCGTCATTAATGTAATTTCCTTGTAACTGCCTGTATCAGGCTGTGTCTGTTATCACGACCGTTTGAGCACTGCTCTCGATATGGCAATACTTCTCAGCTTATATCCAACCCTCTGCAAGCTGGGGGAGCCAGTCTTCCTTTATTTCTTGAGGTGGAAGGTTGTTCTATCTTGCCAATTTAGCCACATTGCTTGGGACTGGGGGAGACTTCTATTACTGTATCCTACGGTACAGTAGGGGTTAAGAAACATCTGTGGTAGTAAAAAGGGTTAAGTGAGATAGTCTGTAGCCTTTTAATGGGTAGACGTCCTTCCTAGGCTGAATAAAATTGTCTATAAGTTGCCAGAATATAATTCAAAATATGTCACCGGTACAGAAAGGGTTAAGGAAGCCATACTGGCGGTCTGAGAGTAGGTTATGAGAAGATAAATGCTTAAGAAATTTTGAGGCAAGAATATTTTAAAAACTTTAGAGATACAGGAAATGAGAGCAATTGGACAATAGTTGGAGGGTTGAGAGCGGTCACCCTTCTTTGGGACAGGTTGAATGAGAGCAAACTTCCAGCAAGAAGGAAAGACGCTAGAGGGGAGACAGAGACGGAAGAGTTTGCCTAGGCAGGGAGTCAGCATGAAAGCACAGTTTTTGAGTACAACAGGAGGGACACCGTCCGGTCCGTACGCCTTCTTAGTATTAATCCCAAAGAGGGTGGAAAGTACATCCTTGGAAGAGATTATAATTTTAGGCATAAGTAGGAGAGACGGGGTGGAGAGGGAGGAATAACAACGGAATCATCCAAAGTGGAGTTTTTAGTGAAAGTGTTAGCGAAGAGTTCAGCTTTGTCAGAGGAAGAAGTGACGGTAGTGCCTTCAGAGTGGAAAAGAGGAGGGAAAGACGAAGAAAAACATTTTTTGGAGAGATTTTTGGCTAGATGCCAGAAAGCTTGTGAAGAGCTAGAGTTGGATAGTTCAGTACATTTATTATTGATGTAAGAGTGTTTGGCGAGTCGAAGAACAGATTTGGCTTGATTCCGGGTAGAAACATAGGAAGTATGAGATTTTTTAGTTCGGAGGCGATGGTACTGTTTGAATGCTTCCTCCTTATTGCGGACAGCAGTAGAACAAGCGTGAGTAAACCAAGATTTTTTTGCATTAGATTGAGAGAAAACAAATGGATTGTATGCCTCCATGCCCGAGAGGTTTACCTCAGCGATGCGTTCAGCAGTCTCCGAGGGTCCCCGACCATGGAAGCAGAAGTCATTCCATGGTAAATCAAAGAAGTACTGCTGAAGAGCCTCCCAGTCGGCAGCGCCAAAGTGCCACAAGCGCCGCCTGCTGGGAGGATTTGGTGGCAATACCGAAGAGATAGGACAGGTGACAGAGATAAGGTTATGGTCGGAGGAGTCCAAAGGAGAGAAAAAATTAACAGTATAAGCGGAAGGGTTATCGTTTAGAAATACGTCAAGAATGTTGGGCCAATCTCCGAAGCGATCCGGGATATGGTTGGGTTGATGGACTAACTGCTCTAGGTAATTTAGGATAGAAAAGATGTATGCTTGTTCACCAGGTTGGTCTGTAGAAAGAGAGGAAAGCCATTGGCGGTGGTGAACGTTGAAATCTCCTAGGATAGAGATTTATGCGAAAGGAGAGATGGATAGAATGTGTTCCACTTTAGAAGTTAGATAGTCAAAGAATTTTGAATAGTCAGTAGAATTAGGGGAGGAATAAACAATGCAGAAATATTTAGCTTGAGAGTGACAAGAAAGCTTTAGCCAGAAAGTTGAGAATTCGGAAGAATCAAAGTTGGGAACACGAGAGAAAGCAAGATTGTTGCAAACATATACGCAACATCCACCATTGGCTTGAAACTGAGGATAGAGATAGTAGGAGGATACAAAGAAGGGTTTGCTGTCAGTAGTCCCAGACAACTGTGTCTCGGTGAGAAAGAGAAGATCACGGTTGGCAGAGGAGAGGTGGTTGTTACACAGAGTGGAAGTTAGAGGAAAGGCCACAAATATTACAGAAAGTTATAGTAAGAGTAGTGGTCCAGAGCATTTTGGCGAGTCATTGCCAGGGGTCGGACTAATGGGGGCATTTCTGGTCCCTTCCCCCCCCCCCCCCCCCCCCCCCCGGGGACTCCGACGCGGGTCGTGGATGCGTCATTTATTTGTTGAGACAAGTTAGTGTAGTATGTAAGGTGTTTGTAGTATAATGTATTGATAGGAGGAGAAGGTGTTTTGGAGGGCAGGCTGGGGTTGCCCTCAATATTGATGAGATACAGAAAGGATCAGCAAGGGAGGCCAGGTGGTGAAACAGGAGTTCCAGCTGTCCTTATTAACCACCTAGCACTCCCCGGGAGTACCGCCCTGTTCGACTGGTGCCTACAGCCTCCTCCTATTTCACTTAACCCTTTATACTACCACAGATCCTACTTAAACTGCATAAAATCGTCTAAATATAACGAATAAAACTAAAAGGACGTCGCAGGTACAGAAGGGGTTAAAGATGAGAAGGCAGAAAGAAAACGGGAAGAGAATTAAAAATAAATATAATATGAGAAGGTGAAATTGCCTCCTAAATTTTTCAACCTCATCACGACTAAATTTACTGAGGAAATAACTTGTGATAAATCTCATTCATTTTACCAGATGAGTTTTCTTGCTGGAATATGTGTATGTGTGTGTCGTGTGTGTATGTGTGTGTGTATGTGGATCTGTCTGTCTGTGTGTGTGTGTGTGTGTGTCGGCAAGAAAACTCATCTGTTAAAATTAATATACAGTATATATATCTTGAAACAAATGTCAGGTCTTGCTAAGGCAGCCTCCCAGAAGCTGGGTGTGCTCAACCGCCTTAGGGGATTCTTTTCCCCTGCACAGCTTCTTGCTCTGTACAGGGGCATAGTGCGCCCTTGTATTGAGTATTGTTCACATGTGTGGGGAGGTTCCCCTCACACCGCTCTCCTAGACAAAGTTGAAAGGAAGGCCTTTCGTATCATTAACTCCCGTCCACTCACCAACTCTCTGCAATCTCTCTCTCTCCGCCGCAATGTTGCATCTCTCTCTCGCTATTCTATCGCTACTATAATAATCAGTGTTCCTCAGAGCTATCCCAGTGCATACCACCTCCTTTACGTAGGGCACGTGGTACCCGTCTTGCAACTCAATCCCACCCCTACTCTGTGCAACTCTCCAACCCAAGAGTGAAACGTTACTCTCAAACTTTCTTCTACTCAACAGCTGAGCTCTGGAACTCTCTCCCAGAATCAGTCTTTCCCTCTTCCTATGACTTAAATTGCTTCAAAATCCGTGTGTCCAGGCATTTTGGCTCGAACGTCCCTTGATTTTGGCCCTGTCACTCTTTCAACTATGGGGGAGGCACTCGCTATAGGCAGTTATTCCTTTTGCCTCCCTCAATCACATAGAAAAAAAAAAAAAAAAAAAAAAAAAGTAGTATACATATTGACGTGTAGCGTAGTGGTAGCGCGCTCGACTCACAATGGAGAGGTCCGGGATTCGAACCCTCGGCCGGGTGGGGGTTAAGGCTAAGCATGAGGGAGAAGGTGGTCCAGAAAAACGAACTTTCCCCCCTTAAAAGTTTGAAAAGGCTATTCATGCATTCACGCGTGGTTTTGAGATGAAGTACATGTTAATGAATTCCCAATGTTTGCTAAGTGAAGATTTAAATGAAAACCACTAGCTTTAAAACACTTTGGGTTGGGTGTTGGGTCCAGAATATAGATGAATTGTGTAAGAATCACACTGGATATTTACATCTCACAGGAAAGTATGAAACTACGGTAAAATAGGTGTCTGGCAGGGCTGTGACTCTCCCACAATAGCACTGTCCTATAATCTACTATATAAAGGACATGTTATGTCTGTCTGTTTGTGCACGAAATACTCCCTCAGTTTTCAAGATGGAGAGCCCATACTTGGCATGAATACTAAGGGGGTGCCAGAACAGGTCAGGGTAATACCCTGAAGATGTCTTGAGAGAATAGACGAAAGCTTGGTGTTCCAATGTTTAATTTTACCTGCGAGTTTTACTACATAATCTGATCACACGTATTTGTGATTTATTCTCCACACACGCACACACACACACATATATATATATATATATATATATATATATATATATATATATATATATATATATATATATATATATATATATATATATAATATTATATATATATATATATATATATATATATATATATATATATATATATATATATATATATATATATATATATATATATATATATATTATAGATATATATATATATATATATATATATATATATATATATATATATATATATCACTCACTCTCTCTATCTACCACTCACCGTTCTGTCATTAAGGTGATAGACAGTACAGGGAAGGTAGGCGTTCTGCCCCTCCTGTACCGTCACACTGCTGTCCTCCGAGGCCCCGAACTCCGGCCCCCTCCTCTGTCCTCCTCCTCCACCACCTCCTCCTCCGACCCCGCCAACTCCTGCGCTGCCTGCAAATATGAGAGGAGTTATTTCTACTGAAAAATGTACATATTTATTATTTCACTTGAAGGGGGGTCTGGGGGATGTTTTATTAATCTGCAGGTGATCTGGGAATACGTTTTTGTAAGTCTAGGGGATGAACAAAAAATACAATGTTCTAAAATGGCAAAAACAATTAACCCCTTCTGTACCGGCGATGTCTTTGTAACTTTATTCTTAGACAATTGTGTACACTTTATAAAGGAGCTGTAGTAGTAAAAAGGGTTAAGGGAGATAGTTCGAAGCCTGTTAATTGCTGGAGGCCCATTTTAAACTGAATAAAATCGACCAATAGTAGCCAGAATAAAGTTAAGAAGACGTCGCCGGTACAGAAGGGGTTATAATCCACATTAACCCTTTCAATGCGGCCTTTCTATAGGGATGAATATGCCCAGGTGGTTATTTTACCGCTAATTTTGCACAATATACGTCGCCTTGGCACCATATCTGTACCTCTGAGCGAATTGGAAGGAGTTCCAATGAAGAGATCAAAGTCTCCCTATACTATAGTCTGTTCATTCTAGGTTGGGAAGAAATCGTAACCTCTAACCTCTGTAACTCAAAAAGGACTATAGTAATCAAGCTAATTTTTACAACAAATGGGAAGACTTGGCTAGAGAACAAACAGGTGGGGAAATTAACAGGCCATTTGCTCAAGCTCTTTTTGATTGACAGAGGTTAGAGGTTACGATTTCTGCCCAACCTAGAATGAACGAACTATATAGTTACCACCCCATTCCTACATCTTCCCACTAGCCAGGACAATCAATAAATACATTACCATATATTATGTTCTGTAACCCACTGCCCGGCCCCACGCCAACGAAAACTTACCTTTTTATCTTTTATTCCTACTCAGGCAAACTCGATGACATGCACAGCTATTGCATCATGTATATTTATTACAAGACAGGATGGGATGTTGAAATGAAGATGAAATGAACCTCATATTCGTACCTGTTAGATAGCGGTCACAATGATATGGAGAAGTAGCCCTGTTTTGTTTATATTTTCAGCTTATAAAACACCTCTTCACTGTTAACACATCCTTCCTCCACCAATGCTCAGAGCACACTGATGTAAGTAACTAAGTATGGGATGGGTGGTAAGCTGTGTTGCCAATTTAGCTACTTTCCCGCTAGATCAAGAGGTATTTACTTTGATCTAGAGGCAAATTTTAATATCTAGCTACATGAATTCTAGCGATACTTTGTAGATTTGAGCCATTAAAGAGTTACAATGTTGAGATTGTGCCATTATTCTAGTGTTTGTTGGCATTTATTTACTATCTAGCGGACTTGATTTGGTAACCCTGGTACTGGCAAGGCTAGAACCTCCTGGAAGCGTCTGGCAACAAGCAGGGCAGGTTGGTGCCACCATCTCAGCTGATACTACCACAGCGTATATGTACGTCGGCCGCAGCGTAGGCATTTTTTACATAGGACGTATATGTACGTCACCCGCAGTGAAAGGGTTATAATGAAACGACATATAATAGGTCAGGTCAGGTGAAGGTATTGAGGGATAAGCATTTACAACGGCATCCTTGCTACTTTCTACTTTCCTAGTTTTTCTGAAGAGTGTAGAGAGGGGAAAATGGGTGTTGGAGAGAGAGGATGCTATTGTTGTGTGTGTTATTAGTCTGTATACGTCATCGAGGTGTCCCCCGACTGGGTGCGAGCATGTGAAACACGCTAGGACGTACTACAACACTCACTAAATGTCCGCCTGTAATAACCCCCAATACATTGCACCAGATAGTGATAATTAACAGAGCCACTTACCCAGCAGACAGAGTAGTAGGAGAAGCCACCAGAGGGAGCCAGTGTGTCATAACCTTACAACATCATAACACAACACAATCATTACGGCTCTTAACAACAACAACATCAACATGGGGCTAAGCATGAGGGAGAAGGGGTTAACAGAGCCACTTACCCTGCAGACAGAGTAGTAGTAGAAGCCACCAGAGGGAGCCAGTGTGTCATAACCTTACAACATCATAACACAACACAATCATTACGGCTCTCATCAACAACAACATCAACATGGGGCTAAGCATGAGGGAGAAGGGGTTAACAGAGCCACTTACCCAGCAGACAGAGTAGTAGTAGAAGCCACCAGAGGGAGCCAGTGTGTCATAACCTCACAACATCATAACACAACACAATCATTACGGCTCTTATCAACAACAACATCAACATGGGGCTAAGCATGAGGGAGAAGGGGTTAACAGAGCCACTTACCCAGCAGACAGAGTAGTAGTAGAAGCCACCAGAGGGAGCCAGTGTGTCATAACCTCACAACATCATAACACAACACCATCTTTACGGCTCTCAACAACATAGGTCTTTCAATTCGGGTTAGTTTCTATTGCAACGTTACTTTTCACAACCATATGTATTTTTTCTATCATTGCACAGAATTTATAGTGCCAGTTCTTCAAATTTTCGATTTCAAAATCTATATAGTTACTTTTTCACAACGTTATGTATCTTCTTTCTATCATTACACAGAATCAGGAGGATCAGTACTCAAAAGTAGTATATATTTTATCGAGTTTGTTTATATCTTATACATCAAGTGTTATACAATCGTTTTCACTCACTCTCCTTGAATATCAACTTTGGTTTTCATTGAAGAGTTATTTACATAAGAGGAGGAATGATCAGATACAGTTTTATCTACATATATTTAGAGGTAACGCTATTTATGTATGGTTTCAAACACTCCAATCGCTAGTTTATATATTTGTTCAACTATTTCAACCTTAATACACAGCTGCTCGATACTTCATAGACTTGTATTTATTGTTAGCCAAGGTTTGCCATCACTATCTATTTAAGGGGAGATATCCACTTGAGGGATTTTTTTCTTGACCTCTTTCTCCCTCATGTTTAGCCCCATTGCTTTTGATATTATAAAATGTTTACCCCATTAGTTTAGCGATTTTAAGAACTTTCACCCCATATTAAGACCTTTCGTGCCATTTAGGTGTCGATTTTATCCTGGCGAGCGATAGCGAGAGGAATCGGCCTTCGGCCGGGAAATTTATCTACCGAAAAATTTACAAATTTATCTTGAAAGGGACACAAGGGGGTGTAATTTTAAGGTTGATATGGAGGTCTAGGGAACAAACTAAATACCTCCCCTTAAGTCTAGCACCTGGTTGAATATTACACGTTATTGCTTGTGTTTGCATTAGTCAGTATTGCATCTGGAAATCTGTGGGGAATTTATACTTCATTTAGTCACAGATGTGGAGTTTGTATGTCGTCAAATTTATAAAATGATGTACTGTATGTATGTATGTATATACTCAGGCACATGCTCCATAGCTGGGGGTGGCCGACTCGAGACAGAGCTCGAACAGAAGTAACAAAGTATAAGAAATATTACAAATTCATACACATCGAGAGAGAGAGAGAGAGAGAGAGAGAGAGTGTAAGAGAGAGGAGAGCGTGTATTTGTTTTTGTTTATGTTACTCATCATTGTTGTTAATTCAGGTTACGTAGTTAAGACAGAGAGAGAGAGAGAGAGAGAGAGAGAGAGAGAGAGAGAGGGAGAGACAGAGACAGACAGACTTCAACAAAGCCTCTGTCACAATAAACCAAATGATGAGAGAGAGAGACAGACAGAGAGACAGACAGCCATCAACAAAGCCTCTGCCACAATGATGAGAGAGAGAGACAGAGAGACAGACAGCCATCAACAAAGCCTCTGCCACAATGATGAGAGAGAGAGACAGAGAGACAGAGACAGAGCCATCAACAAAGCCTCTGCCACAATGATGAGAGTACAAAGGAGTACAAAGTACAAAGGAAATCAAGCAACAACAGATCTAGTGACCCTTCTAGGTTGCTTGTCCTCCAAAACACTGAGGATCAAGTGTCCAAACAGTGGTTTAGAGTGGGTAAGGGAACATTGGAAAGGAAACTACTGCCCTGCCACTAACGTGGCAGGACTAGGAAGTTAGTAGGGGACATATGGGTTAGTAACTGAGGGGAGGATAAAGTTATTCATTTACAAACGCAGTCAGTCGCGGGTTTGATGCGAGATATTTGTCTAGGCGGAATTTAAATGAATCAACGGTGCTGCAGTCTATAACGTCTCGGGGAAGCCCATTCCACAAGTTGACAACTCGATTGAAGAAGAAATTCTTAGATTCGTGCGAGTTAAAAGATTTACCAATAATTTTGCAACCGTTTCCCCCGTGTAATTAGATTGGTCGATAGTGAAGTACTTACTACAGTTCATATTGTCGATGCCTTTGATGATTTTGAACACTTGAATTAAGTCGCCTCTTAATCTGCGCTGGGTTAAAGGAAATAGATTTAATTCTCTAAGACGCTCTTCGTATGGTTTGTTCTTTAGGCTAGGTATCATTTTGGTAACTCTACGTTGAACTCGTTCTAGCTGTTTATATCTTTTTGGTAATAAGGGCACCAGGATTGAACGCAGTATTCCAGAAGAGGGCGGACTAAGGAATTGTAAAGGGTTAGGATAACTTCTTTGGATTTATGCTCAAATGACCTGCCTATAAAGCCAATTATTTTGTTTGCCTTCTTAACAACTTCTGAACATTGTTGACTCGGTTTTAGGTTACTCGATATTGTTACTCCCAGATCAGTTTCTCTGTTTACATTCTTAAGCTGAGTGCCATTCATCGAATAGTTTGCTTTCTCATTTAGGTATCCGACATGTAGTACTTTACATTTATCCGCAGTGAAACTCATTTGCCAAATTTGGGCCCAACATGACAATTTATCTAGATTGTGTTGCATATCGTCAACTTGTTCTTTTGAGAGTACGCTATTTGCAATTTTTGTATCGTCAGCAAATTTTGAGATTGTGCAGGTGAGACCCTCATCTATGTCGTTGATGTAAATTAGAAAGAGAATTGGTCCTAGTACCGATCCCTGGGGTACCCCGCTACTTACATTGGTCCATTTAGATGCCTTACCGTTTATGACTACCCTTTGCTTTCTGTTGCTGAGCCAATTTTCTATCCATTTCAACACACCGTCTTGTATTCCATGCGCTTTTAGTTTTAGCAGTAAACGTTTGTGGGGAACTTTGTCAAAGGCCTTTTGAAAATCAAGGTAATTAATATCTACAGCTTTACTCTCATCGTAGAGGTTGAGGATATCGTGGAAGAAGTCTAAGAGGTTTGTTAAACAGGAACGTTTTTACGAAAGCCGTGTTGAGTATCTTTAAGTATGTTATTTTCCTCCAAGTGATTTACGAGTCTGTCTCGTATGACCGTTTCTAGCATTTTACATACAACTGAGGTTAAGCTAATTGGACGATAGTTACTGGGTAGGGATTTGCTGCCTTTTTTGAATATCGGTGTTACGTTGGCTAGCTTCCACTGATCAGGCATAGTTCCAGACTGCAAGGATTTATTGAATAGTAATGTCAGTGGTTTGGAGAGCTCATTCTTAGCTTCCTTTAGAACTCTAGGCGAGATTGTATCAGGTCCTGGCGTTTTATTTACCTTGAGTTTATCTAAACAATTCAATACTTCTCTCTCTGTAACGGTGATATTGCTTAGAACATCTGAATTATCAATCTGAATCGGCGATGGTGTAGGGATATCACTGAGGTCTTCTGTTGTAAAAACTGATGCAAAGAAGGTATTGAGGGCATTACTCATTTGTACTTCGTCTTTGGTGTATTCTCCTTTTTCATCGACTAACGGTCCAACAGTTGAAGTAACTACTTTTTTCTTTCTGATATAACTATAGAATTCTTTCGGGTTTGTTTTACTTTGATTCGCAATATGTAACTCTAAGGTCTTTTTACTTTGCTTAATTAACTTTTTGGCTTTGCGTCGTAGCTCTACAAATTTCACCCGTTCTTCGTCATTTTGTGAGGATTTTAATCTATCATTAGCACATTTTTTAGCAAGCAGGCAGTTTGAAATATCTTTATTCCACCATTTGGGCTTATTATTATGGCCTGGACGCCGTATTTTCGATGGTATGCAGTCTTGCACTGCTTTTAGGTAAGTGGTTTCGAATAACTTCCAAGATGTATTTATGTCGTTATTGTTAATTAAAAAGCTCCAGTCAGTTTCTTTAAACATAGCTCTAAGTTTATGGAAGTTTGCTTTCTTGAAATTAGGGACTTTTTCGATGCTACTATTTGGTTCGTTACTAGTAAACTTTAAAGTGAAAGTTATCGTACGATGGTCGCTGTTACTGAATTCATCACCAACATTCAAAATTCTCTATTAATTCTTCTTTTGTTGAAAGTACAACGTCAAGAACGTTATTACCACGGGTCGGCATTCGAACAAAATTATAAAGCGAACTCTCTTGCAAGTTCGTATACAAGTCATGTCCGGAGTGTGAAGTAAGAGTATCGCCCCCCTTGGTCACAGGTAAATTAAAGTCGCCAAAAATTACGGTATCTTGTGAGTTACTTACATCTGCAATTTGTTCGTAAATTTCTCGGTCAGTTTGCACTGATTGAGCTGGAGGTCTGTATATTAACGCAAGTATTATTTTTGTACCTTTATTATTCTTTATTAGCACAAAAGATGTGTCGACGTTCACAATTTGAGGTTTTGACACGAGGGTCGGGTTAAGACTTTCTTTGATATAAAATAAAACGAAACGCCACCTCCATTTTTATTTATTCGGCTGTTCTCAAACATTACATAACCGGGAAGTGAATACTCTGCTAAAAAGTCTCTATCTTGTGTATTGAGCCAAGATTCTGTTATGCCAATCACATCATAATTTTCTGTAAACACTAGTTCCTCTAAATCTGAAAATTTATTGCGTATGCTACGAGCGTTTGCATAGAAAACCTTTAAAGTTGCGGTTTTAGAACTCGCAGATCGTTCTTTCATCGAATTTTTGGTTCTGGTCGGATCTACATTTACATTCGTGGCTGTCCTCGGTCCTCGGTCGTTATCCCTGACGGTTTTGAATTTGGGTCGTGTTGGTGGAGCTTTATCCAAATTCGCGGTTCTTGACGGATTAGTATTTAATTCCTTTGTAGATTGCCGTCCTCGCTGTCTTCGGTCCTCCTTCCTGGTTGTCCTGTGCTGAGTCGATTTCTTCTCCGAAAAATCCTTCACCGCATCGTTGAGAAGACGCCCAAAACGCGCTGCTCCCACCTGGTTCAGATGAACTCCATCATCCGAAAACAAATAGTCATCGTAGTAGAAATTGTCCCAGGTGTCGACGAATCCCACGTTCTCCTTCCTGCAGAGGTTTGCTAGACAACGATTTGTGCTGGTGGCTATGTTGTAAAATCGGCTCTCTACACCGAGCCGGGGGACGATTCCTGAGACGATGATCCTTGATGACTTCTCCTTAAACGACTTGATCAGCTGCTGGTACTTTAAAAGCAAATCTTCCGACCGGGTTCGCTGTATATCGTTGGATCCAACGTGGATGACGTACATTGTATTTGCAGGGGCCAGCTTTGAGAGAGAGAGACAGAGAGACAGAGACAGACAGCCATCAACAAAGCCTCTGCCACAATGATGAGAGAGAGAGACAGAGAGACAGAGACAGACAGCCATCAACAAAGCCTCTGCCACAATGATGAGAGAGAGACAGAGAGACAGAGACAGAGCCATCAACAAAGCCTCTGCCACAATGATGAGAGAGAGAGACAGAGAGACAGAGACAGACAGCCATCAACAAAGCCTCTGCCACAATGATGAGAGAGAGAGACAGAGAGACAGAGACAGACAGCCATCAACAAAGCCTCTGCCACAATGATGAGAGAGAGAGACAGAGAGACAGAGACAGACAGCCATCAACAAAGCCTCTGCCACAATGATGAGAGAGAGAGAGACAGAGAGACAGAGACAGACAGCCATCAACAAAGCCTCTGCCACAATGATGAGAGAGAGAGAGACAGAGAGACAGAGACAGACAGCCATCAACAAAGCCTCTGCCACAATGATGAGAGAGAGAGAGACAGAGAGACAGAGACAGACAGCCATCAACAAAGCCTCTGCCACAATGAACCCAATGATCGGAGTTCAGTGGATTAATTCCCTACACCGCCGGCTTCAATATACCACAAACTACTCTTAAGGGGGGTGACCTGTTTTTGTTCTGTCCTTTTCTATCTTTCTCTGGCTTGTATCCATTTGGCCCCATTCAGCCTACTGTTTTAAGACGTTTATCCCCATCCAGGTGTCAATTTTTTACTGGTGAGCGGTAGCGATCCAGCATATTTTTTATTTTTGTTTGACAGCAGGCTAAATTTGTAAATTTTTCGGTAGAAAAATGTCTCCGGCGAAGCCGGATTTCTTCATATAATGCTGGCTCGCTATCGCTCGCCGGAAAGAATTCGACTCCTAGATGGGGATAAACGTCTTAAAATAGTTGGCTGAATGGGGCCGAATGGATACAAGCCAGAGAAAGGAAGAAAAGGACAGAAATAACAAAAAGCAGGTCACCCCCCATAACCGGAGATCTAATTAACCCGATCACACTGGCAAGTTCCGTAACGTACCATCAAAAGGGGAAGGGGAAGGAGGGGGGGGGGGGTAATTGAGGACACCCGGGGCAATTGACCTTTTGCGAGTTTCAGGCTATAAGGAAGTTGGAGCTGTAGACATCGATATTAACCCTTTGAGCACCAGCCACGTGTGTTCTATCATAATATGCTGGCTTTATTTAGACCATGTTGCGCAGCTTAAGGGGAGGTATTTAGTTTGTTCCCTAGACCTCCATCAACCTTAAAATTACACCCCCTTGAGCCCCTTTCAAGATAAATTTGTACATTTTTCGGTAGAAAAATGTCCCGGCTGAAAGCCGGTTCCTCTTAAATTACAGGCTCGCTATCGCTCGCCAGGATAAAATCGACACCTAAATAGCACGAAAGGTCTTAAAATTGACAGAAATGGGTTGCAAGTTCTTAAAATCGTCAAAATAATGGGGCAAACGTCTTAAAATTAGAAAAACAATGGGGCTAAACATGAGGGAGAAAGGGGTCAAGAAAATAATCCCTCAAGTGGATATCTCCCCTTAAGAAGGATCTGTGGTGTAGCGAAATGGCTAACTTAAGATAGTTTGTTAATTACTGGTGGCCCTTCTTAACCCTTTCACGTTTTTATGACGCAGAGGTTGCCATATTAGCAATAATAAATAGAGTTCTCTCACTCTTATAATTACCTCTCCAAAATTAGTGTTCTGCCCACAGCTAACTCAAAGACAACTGCAGAGGTTGAAGTAACTAAACTAAAGGTTTCTAAATACCCCTGATGGTAACAAAGGCTTTAAAGTATCCCCAATAGGCTCAACACAGCTAACTCAAAGACAACTGCAGAGGTTGAAGTAACTAAACTAAAGGTTTCTAAATACCCCTGATGGTAACAAAGGCTTTAAAGTATCCCCAATAGGCTCAACACAGCTAACTCAAAGACAACTGCAGAGGTTGAAGTAACTAAACTAAAGGTTTCTAAATACCCCTGATGGTAACAAAGGCTTTAAAGTATCCCCAATAGGCTCAACACAGCTAACTCAAAGACAACTGCAGAGGTTGAAGTAACTAAACTAAAGGTTTCTAAATACGCTTGATGGTAACAAAAGGCTTTAAAGTATCCCTAATAGGCTCAAAATTGCGTCAAGAACGTGAGAGGGTTAAACTGACTACAATCGTCTCACAGTGGCCAGAATATAATGAAGCGGATGTGTCACCGGTACTGTATGGGTTAAGGCCGGATTTCCCACCTGGAGGATTTTTTTTCTGAACCTCTTTCTCCCTCATGTTTAGCCCCATTGCTTTTGATATCTTAAGACGTTCGCCCCATTAGCTTGGCGATTTTAAGAACTTTCGCCCCATTTATGTCAATTTTAAGACCTTTCGTGCCATTTAGGTGTCGATTTTTTCCTGGCGAGCGATAGCGAGCCTGTAATGTAAGAGGAACCAGCCTTCGGCCGGGACATTTTTCTACCGAAAAATTTACAAATCTATCTTGAAAGGGGGTCAAGGGGGCGCACTTTTAAGTTTAATGGAGTTCTAGGGAACAACTAAATACCTCCCCTTAACCAGAAATGCAGTAATAATGTGGGTTTCTGATGTCTTAACCCCTTCAGCACCATGACGTAATAATGTGAGTTTCTGATGTCTTAACCCCTTCAGCACCATGACGTAATAATGTGAGTTTCTGATGTCTTAACCCTTCAGCACCATGACGTAATAATGTGAGTTTCTGATGTCTTAACCCCTTCAGCACCATGACGTAATAATGTGAGTTTCTGATGTCTTAACCCCTTCAGCACCATGACGTAATAATGTGGGTTTCTGATGTCTTAACCCCTTCAGCACCATGACGTAATAATGTGGGTTTCTGATGTCTTAACCCCTTCAACACCATGACGTAATAATGTGGGTTTCTGATGTCTTAACCCCTTCAGTACCATGACGTAATAATGTGAGTTTCTGATGTCTTAACCCCTTCAGTACCATGACGTAATAATGTGGGTTTCTGATGTCTTAACCCCTTCAGCACCATGACGTAATAATGTGAGTTTCTGATGTCTTAACCCCTTCAGCACTATGACGTAATAATGTGGGTTTCTGATGTCTTAACCCCTTCAGCACCATGACGTAATAATGTGGGTTTCTGATGTCTTAACCCCTTCAGCACCATGACGTAATAATGTGGGTTTCTGATGTCTTAACCCCTTCAGCACTATGACGTAATAATGTGGGTTTCTGATGTCTTAACCCCTTCAGCACCATGACGTAATAATGTGGGTTTCTGATGTCTTTACCACTTCAACACCATGACGTAATAATGTGGGTTTCTGATGTCTTAACCCCTTCAGCACCATGACGTAATAATGTGGGTTTCTGATGTCTTAACCACTTCAACACCATGACGTAATAATGTGAGTTTCTGATGTCTTAACCCCTTCAGCACCATGACGTAATTATATGGGTTTCTGATGTCTTAACCCCTTCAGCACCATGACGTAATAATGTGAGTTTCTGATGTCTTAACCCCTTCAGCACTATGACGTAATAATGTGGGTTTCTGATGTCTTAACCCCTTCAGCACCATGACGTAATAATGTGAGTTTCTGATGTCTTAACCCCTTCAGCACCATGACGTAATAATGTGAGTTTCTGATGTCTTAAGCCCTTCAGCACCATGACGTAATAATATGAGTTTCTGATGTATTAACCCCTTCAGCACTATGACGTAATAATGTGGGTTTCTGATGTCTTAACCCCTTCAGCACCATGACGTAATAATGTGAGTTTCTGATGTCTTAACCCCTTCAGCACCATGACGTAATAATGTGAGTTTCTGATGTCTTAACCCCTTCAGCACTATGACGTAATAATGTGAGTTTCTGATGTCTTAACCCCTTCAGCACCATGACGTAATAATGTGAGTTTCTGATGTCTTAACCCCTTCAGCACCATGACGTAATAATGTGGGTTTCTGATGTCTTAACCCCTTCAGCATGACGTAATAATGTGAGTTTCTGATGTCTTAACCCCTTCAGCACCATGACGTAATAATGTGGGTTTCTGATGTCTTAACCCCTTCAGTACCATGACGTAATAATGTGGATTTCTGATGTCTTAACCCCTTCAGTACCATGACGTAATAATGTGAGTTTCTGATGTCTTAACCCCTTCAGTACCATGACGTAATAATGTGAGTTTCTGATGTCTTAACCCCTTCAGCACCATGACGTAATAATGTGGGTTTCTGATGTCTTAACCCCTTCAACACCATGACGTAATAATGTGGGTTTCTGATGTCTTAACCCCTTCAGCACCATGACGTAATAATGTGGGTTTCTGATGTCTTAACCCCTTCAGTACCATGACGTAATAATGTGGGTTTCTGATGTCTTAACCCCTTCAGTACCATGACGTAATAATGTGGGTTTCTGATGTCTTAACCCCTTCAGTACCATGACGTAATAATGTGAGTTTCTGATGTCTTAACCCCTTCAGTACCATGACGTAATAATGTGGGTTTCTGATGTCTTAACCCCTTCAGTACCATGACGTAATAATGTGAGTTTCTGATGTCTTAACCCCTTCAACACCATGACGTAATAATGTGGGTTTCTGATGTCTTAACCCCTTCAACACCATGACGTAATAATGTGGGTTTCTGATGTCTTAACCCCTTCAGTACCATGACGTAATAATGTGAGTTTCTGATGTCTTAACCCCTTCAGTACCATGACGTAATAATGTGGGTTTCTGATGTCTTAACCCCTTCAGCACCATGACGTAATAATGTGAGTTTCTGATGTCTTAACCCCTTCAGCACTATGACGTAATAATGTGGGTTTCTGATGTCTTAACCCCTTCAGCACCATGACGTAATAATGTGGGTTTCTGATGTCTTAACCCCTTCAGCACTATGACGTAATAATGTGGGTTTCTGATGTATTAACCCCTTCAGCACCATGACGTAATAATGTGAGTTTCTGATGTCTTAACCCCTTCAGCACCATGACGTAATAATGTGAGTTTCTGATGTCTTAACCCCTTCAGCACCATGACGTAATAATGTGGGTTTCTGATGTCTTAACCCCTTCAGCACTATGACGTAATAATGTGGGTTTCTGATGTCTTAACCCCTTCAGCACCATGACGTAATAATGTGGGTTTCTGATGTCTTAACCCCTTCAGCACCATGACGTAATAATGTGGGTTTCTGATGTCTTAACCCCTTCAGCACTATGACGTAATAATGTGGGTTTCTGATGTCTTAACCCCTTCAGCACCATGACGTAATAATGTGAGTTTCTGATGTCTTAACCCCTTCAGCACCATGACGTAATAATGTGAGTTTCTGATGTCTTAACCCCTTCAGTACCATGACGTAATAATGTGAGTTTCTGATGTCTTAACCCCTTCAGCACCATGACGTAATAATGTGGGTTTCTGATGTCTTAACCCCTTCAGCACCATGACGTAATAATGTGAGTTTCTGATGTCTTAACCCCTTCAGCACCGTGACGTAATTTTCATCTTTTTCAGGCTACCATTAGACGCTTTTCTTTTGCTCACAATCTACCTCTAGGACTCAAAGGTGTATATACGATCCCAATAAACCTTCGCATTAACATAGGTGGATGGGCCTCGTTAGCCTTGGTCGGCAACTCATCTAAGGGAGACAACCTTATACAAATCCGGGTGGATGGGACTCGTCAGCCTTGGTTTGGCAACCTGTCTAGGGGAGTAAACCTAATACAAATCCGTACTGCTTACCTAAGGGTAAGGCAGGTTAGTGGATGGATTAGCCGAACACCACTGTAAAAAAAATAGTGCTAACAAGATACACAGAGGGCCTCGGAGTCGGACGAATCCTAAATTGAGTGGTCAATCCTGTAAGTCCTTCACTAAACTGGCTCGGGTTGTCCCTCTCACAGGGAATAGGTCCGCTTGGGGGCATTCTGGGTATGGCCACCCTCGTAAGGGGAGTAAGGCGTCCGGCAATAGATAGATAGATAGATTAACATAGGTCCTTCTTGAACTGCATAAGATCGTCTAACTTTAGCTAGCATCCTAGGTAAAGAGGCGTCATGGTGCTGAAAGGGTTAAGAGTATCTGAAATTGGGTTTAATGTATTTATTAATGCACCACAACCGTAGTTTAGCTAGTAATTCAGCTAAATATCGATGGCTACAGCTCCAACTTCCTTATAGCATGAAACTCGCAAGTGGTCAATTAGCCTTATTCCAATAACTTATCAAATACAAAAGAAGAGCAAGCTGATTACGGCAGTCAATATATTTTGCATTTGTTTGTTTTTCTCTCTCCCTCTCTCTCTGGGTTGTATCCATTCGGCCCCATTCAGCCTACTGTTTTAAGACGTTTATCCCCATCCAGGTGCTGCGGTAGCGAGCCAGCATATTCTAAACAAAAATATTGACAGCAGGCTGAATGTGTACATATTTCAATAGAAAAATTTCTCCGGCGGAGCCGGATTTCTTCATGCAATGCTGGCTCGCTATCGCTTGCTAGGAAGAAATCGACACCTGGATGAGTATAAACGTCTTAAAACAGTAGACTGAATGGGGCCGAATGGATACAAGCCAGAGAAAGAGAGAAAAGGAGAGAAAAAAAAGCAGGTGAGCCCCCTTAAAAACTCCACAAGCATGTTAATTTCCAGGAGTGATTGTATTACATAATGCGATGTATTTCCAGGAGTGATTGTATTACATAATGCGATGTATTTCCAGGAGTGATTGTATTACATAATGCGATGTATTTCCAGGAGTGATTGTATTACATAATGCGATGTATTTCCAGGAGTGATTGTATTACATAATGCGATGTATTTCCAGGAGTGATTGTATTACATAATGCGATGTATTTCCAGGAGTGATTGTATTACATAATGCGATGTATTTCCAGGAGTGATTGTATTACATAATGCGATGTCATTAAGTTCATTGGGAGGTGTTTGGTGTAGGGAGTGAAATTATTAAATTAGATTAATCCATTATTGTTATGTGTATGAAGGAGACAAAAGGCAGGCTGTCTGTAACGAGTGTCTCCCCCAAAGTCAAAAGAATGACAGAGAGCTAAATTCAAGGGACGTTGGGTTTAAACTGCCTGGACACACGAAGTTTACAGCAGTCTAAGTCATAGGATGAAGCAAAGCTTGATTAAGGGAGAGAGTTCCAGAGTTCAATTGTTGAGTAAAAGACAGACAGAACATTTGCTAATTATTGGGTTGGAGATCTGGACAAAATAGGAGTGGGACTGTAAAGGATATCCATAAAATAGGAGTGGGACTGTAAAGGATATCCATAAAATAAGAGTGGGACTGTAAAGGATGTCCATAAAATAGGAGTGGGACTGTAAAGGATATCCATAAAATAGGAGTGGGACTGTAAAGGATGTCCATGAAATAGGAGTGGGACTGTAAAGGATGTCCATAAAATAGGAGTGGGACTGTAAAGGATATCCATAAAATAGGAGTGGGACTGTAAAGGATGTCCATAAAATAGGAGTGGGACTTTAAAGGATATCCACGAAATAGGAGTGGGACTGTAAAGGATGTCCATAAAATAGGAGTGGGACTGTAAAGGATATCCATAAAATAGGAGTGGGACTGTAAAGGATATCCATAAAATATGAGTGGGACTGTAAAGGATGTCCATAAAATAGGAGTGGGACTGTAAAGGATGTCCATAAAATAGGAGTGGGACTGTAAAGGATGTCCATAAAATAGGAGTGGGACTGTAAAGGATATCCACAAAATAGGAGTGGGACTGTAAAGGATATCCATAAAATAGGAGTGGGACTGTAAAGGATATCCACAAAATAGGAGTGGGACTGTAAAGGATGTCCATAAAATAGGAGTGGGACTGTAAAGGATATCCATAAAATAGGAGTGGGACTGTAAAAGATATCCATAAAATAGGAGTGGGACTGTAAAGGATATCCACAAAATAGGAGTGGGACTGTAAAGGATATCCATAAAATAGGAGTGGGACTGTAAATGATATCCATAAAATAGGAGTGGGACTGTAAAGGATATCCACAAAATAGGAGTGGGACTGTAAAAGATATCCATAAAATAGGAGTGGGACTGTAAAGGATATCCACAAAATAGGAGTGGGACTGTAAAGGATATCCATAAAATAGGAGTGGGACTGTAAAGGACTGTAAAGGATATCCACAAAATAGGAGTGGGACTGTAAAGGATATCCATAAAATAGGAGTGGGACTGTAAAGGATATCCATAAAATAGGAGTGGGACTGTAAAGGATGTCCATAAAATAGGAGTGAGACTGTAAAGGATGTCCACAAAATGAGCCGACATTAATACCGGTTTTAGTACTACCACGGGATTCAGATATACCTCCTTGATGCTACTAAGACTGTACCCATGGAATAGCTAGCGTTGGGTACATGATAGACAACCCTCCCCCATCTTGGTACACTGGTGATATATATATATATATACAGTATATATATATATATATATATATATATATTATATATATATATATATATATATATATATATATATATATATATATATATATATATATATATATATATATATATATATATATATATATATATATATATATATATATATATATATATATATATATATATATATATATATATATATATATATATATAAAACTTACAAGCTGTGTACTAACTTGTAATAAAACACAAACACACACACAGACAGACCTACACACACGGTCATTACAACACTACGCCAACCCAACGGCAGGCTCCTTAACAAAGTTCATCAGGTCCTTTAAACTGAAAATAAACAAAACACAAACAAATGTTCCTCCTCGAATACCAATTATACACATTCTATTTTTCTCAAGGGGGCTAGAGTATATTTATTGGTCTACTAATTAATTTTCTAGTTTAATTGCTACACCTCCATCAAGCTTAATCAATTATCCTCCAGATCCCCCTTCGAGAAAAATTTGTAAATTTTTTGGGTGCCGCTTCCTCCAAAATTACAAATTCCCGCCAGGAAAAAAATCGACACCTAAATCACGAATGGTCTTAATATTGAAAAAGAAAAGGAGCGAAAGGTCTTATAATCGCCAAACTAATGGACCAACTTCTTAAAATATCAAAACTAAAGGGGCTAAGCATGAGGGAGAAGGGGGACCAGAAAAACGACCATCACCCCTTAACAACACTACAACAACCTTGCCAGCGTCCATTAAGGGGACATGGTCCGGTTTTCTGGACCACTTTCTCCCCCTCATGTTTAGCCCCATTAATTTTCAGATGTTAAGATGTTTGCTCCATTAGTTAGTCGATTTTAAGACCTTTCGCCCATTTCTTCGTCAATATTTAGACCTTTCGTGCTATTTAGGTGTCAATTTGTTCCCTGGCGAACGATAGTGAGCCTGTAATGTTGGAATAATCGGCCTTCGGCCGGGAAATTTTTCTACCGAAAAATGTACAAATTAATCTAGAAGGGGGATCTAATGGATTTTTTTTTTTAAATTTGATGGGGGTCTAGGGAGGAAACTAGAAACATAATGAATACATGCACAAATAATGAATACATGCAAAAATAATGAATACATGCAAAAATAATGAATACATGCAAAAATAATGAATACATGCAAAAATAATGAATACATCCTTCATGATAAATACCCCAAGACCCTCCTTCATGATAAATACCCCAAGACCCTCCTTCATGATAAATACCCCAAGACCCTCCTTCATGATAAATACCCCCAAGACCCTCCTTCATGATAAATATCCCCAAGACCCTCCTTCATGATAAATACCCCCAAGACCCTCCTTCATGATAAATACCCCAAGACCCTCCTTCATGATAAATACCCCCAAGACCCTCCTTCATGATAAATACCCCCAAGACCCTCCTTCATGATAAATACCCCCAAGACCCTCCTTCATGATAAATACCCCCAAGACCCTCCTTCATGATAAATACCCCCAAGACCCTCCTTCATGATAAAAATACCCCCAAGACCCTCCTTCATGATAAATACCCCCAAGACCCGCCTTCATGATAAAAATACCCCCAAGACCCTCCTTCATGATAAATACCACCAAGACCCTCCTTCATGATAAATACCCCCAAGACCCTCCTTCATGATAAAAATACCCCCAAGACCCTCCTTCATGATAAATACCCCCAAGACCCGCCTTCATGATAAATACCCCCAAGACCCTCCTTCATGATAAATACCCCCAAGACCCTCCTTCATGATAAATACCCCCAAGACCCTCCTTCATGATAAATACCCCCAAGACCCGCCTTCATGATAAATACCCCCAAGACCCTCCTTCATGATAAATACCCCCAAGACCCTCCTTCATGATAAATACCCCCAAGACCCTCCTTCATGATAAATACCCCCAAGACCCTCCTTCATGATAAATACCCCAAGACCCTCCTTCATGATAAATACCCCCAAGACCCTCCTTCATGATAAATACCCCCAAGACCCTCCTTCATGATAAATACCCCCAAGACCCTCCTTCATGATAAATACCCCCAAGACCCTCCTTCATGATAAATACCCCCAAGACCCTCCTTCATGATAAATACCCCCAAGACCCTCCTTCATGATAAATACCCTCAAGACCCTCCTTCATGATAAATACCCCCAAGACCCGCCTTCATGATAAATACCCCCAAGACCCTCCTTCATGATAAATATCCCCAAGACCCTCCTTCATGATAAATACCCCCAAGACCCTCCTTCATGATAAATATCCCCAAGACCCTCCTTCATGATAAATACCCCCAAGACCCTCCTTCATGATAAATATCCCCAAGACCCTCCTTCATGATAAATACCCCCAAGACCCTCCTTCATGATAAATACCCCCAAGACCCTCCTTCATGATAAATACCCCCAAGACCCTCCTTCATGATAAATACCCCCAAGACCCTCCTTCATGATAAATACCCCAAGACCCTCCTTCATGATAAATACCCCCAAGACCCTCCTTCATGATAAATACCCCCAAGACCCTCCTTCATGATAAATACCCCCAAGACCCTCCTTCATGATAAATACCCCCAAGACCCTCCTTCATGATAAATACCCCCAAGACCCTCCTTCATGATAAATACCCCCAAGACCCTCCTTCATGATAAATACCCCCAAGACCCTCCTTCATGATAAATACCCCCAAGACCCTCCTTCATGATAAATACCCCCAAGACCCTCCTTCATGATAAATACCCCCAAGACCCTCCTTCATGATAAATACCCCCAAGACCCTCCTTCATGATAAATACCCCCAAGACCCGCCTTCATGATAAATACCCCCAAGACCCTCCTTCATGATAAATACCCCCAAGACCATCCTTCTTGATAAATACCCCCAAGACCCTCCTTCATGATAAATACCCCCAAGACCCTCCTTCATGATAAATACCCCCAAGACCCGCCTTCATGATAAATACCCCCAAGACCCTCCTTCATGATAAATACCCCCAAGACCCTCCTTCTTGATAAATACCCCCAAGACCCTCCTTCATGATAAATACCCCCAAGACCCTCCTTCATGATAAATACCCCCAAGACCCTCCTTCATGATAAATACCCCCAAGACCCTCCTTCATGATAAATACCCCAAGACCCTCCTTCATGATAAATACCCCCAAGACCCTCCTTCATGATAAATACCCCCAAGACCCGCCTTCATGATAAATACCCCCAAGACCCTCCTTCATGATAAATACCCCCAAGACCCTCCTTCATGATAAATACCCCCAAGACCCTCCTTCATGATAAATACCCCCAAGACCCTCCTTCATGATAAATACCCCCAAGACCCTCCTTCATGATAAATACCCCCAAGACCCTCCTTCATGATAAATACCCCCAAGACCCTCCTTCATGATAAATACCCCCAAGACCCTCCTTCATGATAAATACCCCAAGACCCTCCTTCATGATAAATACCCCCAAGACCCTCCTTCATGATAAAAATACCCCCAAGACCCACCTTCTATATAAATACCCCCAAGACCCACCTTCTATATAAATACCCCCAAGACCCACCTTCATGATAAATACCCCCAAGACCCTCCTTCATGATAAATACCCCCAAGACCCTCCTTCATGATACATTTGTAATATAAAAAAAAAAAAAAAAAAAAAAAAAAAAAAATCCGAATCCTCAAAAAATTACAGGCTCCTTATCGTTCGCTAGGAAAATATCGACACCTAAATGATACTAAAAGTCTTAATACTGAGAAAGCAATCGGGCGAAAGGTTTAAATATCGCCAAATTAATGGGCCGAACGTCTTAAAATCTGAAAACTAATAGGGCTAAACATGAGGAAGAAGGGGGACCAGAAAAACGAGTCATCTGCCCTTAAAATCCTTATTGCCATTTCCTGTTGATTTTGGATGACGTCATTGAGCATATATTAGCTTTTAAATTAGGTCTACATGTATCCATGCCACATTTTAAGCCACTTATCACATGACTCGAACACAAGATCAATCCGTGTGAGCTCTCCCATTAGAACACGTATATAATTGTGTGTACAGTCGGCCTAATAAGTGATGTCTCGGCACCAATTAGGTTTTGATCAATAATTGGTATCAGCAAAATATTTACACACGTTTTCTTCTTTTTGAGTGAGATATACAAACATGTTCTTACACTGATCCACCCTATTCAGCATCTGACAGACATTAATACAGCACAGACCCAGCCAAACGTAATGACAGCTGGGACATGACTTATTCGCGCCACCGTAAGAGGTTTTGTCTAATCCCCGTGAAGCGATTATAGTTCCAGCCAGAGTTTGCCGAGCCACGACACACACACCCTACCTCCACGACGGTTCAACCAACACTGCGCGCTCTTCCCTTTCAAGTTTTAGACTGTAATAAGTGGGGCCTTAACTATTTTCCGTTTTCTATTTCAGACTCTTAGCAATGAGACTCGAGATATGTGTTTGAGAGGTTGTAATTGGCCATGAAATCTCGTAATATTTGTATCGGTGGGTCTTGTATTTAATAATGGCTCACACATCCGTCTGTTACAGAACTAATAATATTACTGTGGTTATTATTGAGTTTATAAAGCCAAGTCAAATATACATCCATAACCAGTTATTTTTACTGTTGAAAGTTTATTTAGAAATATATATATTATATATATACATACTGTATATATATACACCGTATATATATATATTTTTTTTTATGCGCATGAAGGATACAAAAGGCAAAGCTCTTTGCCTGTAACAAGTGTCTCCCTCAAAGTTGCAAGAGTGATAGAGAGCCAAATTCAAGGTACGTTAGAGTCAAAATGTACAGACACACAAGCATGAAGCAGTTTAAGTCACAGGATGAGGGAAAGACAGAACGAGGAAAGTTTCAGTTTCTATAATTGAATAGAATAGGCTTTGTTGATCTGAATACAAGGGAAAGCAAGCACCAACATATCTGTTAAGGGGGGAAGGGGGGGTATTTATTTCATCATTTATACATATTTTTATAATTGTTTTTAGTTTTCTCCCTAGATCTCCATCAAGCTATAAAAATACCACTCCCCCCCCCTTCCCCCAAGACCCTCCTTCAAGATAAGTTTGTAAATTTTTTGATAGAAAAATGTGCCGGCCTAAGGCCGGCCCCTTTTAAATTACAGGCTTGCTATCGCTTGCCAGAACAAATATTGACACCTAAATGACAAAAAGTCTTAATATTGACAGAGAAATAGGACGAAAGGTCTTAAAATCGCTAAGCTAATGGGCCGAATTGTCATAAAATCTGAAAACGAATGGGGCTAAACATGAGGAAGGAGAGGGACCAGAAAAAACGGTCCATCTCCCCTTAATGCTTACTAGGCAATGTAGCGTGTATAATTGTAAAACACAAAAATGTGGGTTTGACGTACTTGTTCTAGCAACGTGGGTGTCATTGATTATGTTCTAGCAACGTGGGTGTCTTATTGATTATATTCTAGCAACGTGGGTGTCTTATTGATTATGTTCTAGCAACGTGGGTGTCTTATTGATTATGTTCTAGCAACGTGGGTGTCTTATTGATTATATTCTAGCAACGTGGGTGTCTTATTGATTATGTTCTAGCAACGTGGGTGTCATTGATTATATTCTAGCAACGTGGGTGTCTTATTGATTATATTCTAGCAACGTGGGTGTCTTATTGATTATATTCTGATTAGTTATTGTTTTATTTTATAAGGAAAGAATCACACACACACACACACACACACACACACACACACACACACACACACACATATACACGAAAGATCACTTATAACTGTGTTACGTTACTAACCCATCTGTTCCCTACTAACTTCCAAATCCTGCCACGGACATTAGTTCCAGGGCAGTAGTTCCTTTTCCAATTTTCACTTACCCACTCTAAACCACTGTTTGGACACTTGATCCAATGGAGGACAAGCAGCCTACAGTAGAGGGGTCACTAGACCTGTTATTGCTTTATTTCCTTTGTACTCCTTTGTACACACACACACACACACACACACACACACACGTGTGTAGCTTTGTGTAATTACCTAATTGTATTTACCTAGGCTAATTGTAGTATACAGGAGTTGAGCTTTTAGGCTCGTATTAAGTGTGTGTGTGTGTGTGTGTGGGTGTAGGTAGGTTTAGGTGTGTGTGCGTGTGCTTGTGTGTAGGTGTATATGTATGTGTGTGTGTGTGTGTGTGTGTGTGGGTGTAGATAGGTGTCGGTGAGTGTGTGTGTGTGCTTGTGTGTAGATGTATATGTATGTGTGTGTGTGTGATCAATGGAACTATTACAGGACTTAGCTGGTGACACTAAGCACGTTAGACTTAACAGAATATTAGCTGATAGTTGCAGGGCCCGGCTTATGAGATGATCTGTGTCTATAAGCTGGGGGATTATTGAAGTTACTGTGTGTGTGTGTGTGAAGGAGAGAGAGAGAGAGAGAGTGTGTGTGTGTGTGTTGGTGTGAGAGAAAAAGAGAGTGTGGGTGGGTGTGTGTGTGTGTGAGTGAGAGAGAGAGATAAAGAGAGAGTGAGAATGGGTGAGGCTGAGAGAGAAAGAGAGTGCGTGTGTGTTGGTGTGTGTGAGAGAAAGAGAGAGAGAGAGAGAGAGCGAGAGACAGACAGAGAGAGAAAGAGGCAGGAGATGAATCAAGCTTTGTAACTCGTGTTTTCTGTCATATACACTTACATACACACCAGCAACACCTACACACACAACAAAAACACACATGTACACATAATTACATACGTACAGTCGGCCTAATAAGTCATGTCTCGGCACCAAGTGTGTTTTGATCAATAATTGGTATCAACAATATCGAAAACTTGATTTATTCGTTTCGAGTGAGGTATACAAACATGTTCCTACACTTACCCACCTTATTCAACATTTGACAGACCGCACTCCTAGACAAAGTAGAAAGGAAAGCCTTTCGTATCTTTAACTCCCATCCACTCACCAACTCTCTGCAACTTCTCTCTCTTCGCCGCAATGTTGCATCTCTCTCGCTATTCTCTCGCTACTATAATAATCAGTGTTCCTCAGAGCTTTCCCAGTGTATACCACCTCCTCTACGTAGGGTACGTGGTACCCGTCTTGCAACACAATCCCACCCCTACTCTGTGCAACTCTCCAACCCAAGAATGAAACGATGTTCCCAATCCTTCTTCTATTCAACAGCTGAGCTCTTGAACTCTCTCCCAGAATCAGTCTTTCCCTCTTCCTACGACTTAAATTGCTTCAAACTCCGTGTGTCCAGGCATTTTGGCTCAAACGTTCTTTGATTTTGGCCCTGTCACTCTTTCAACTATGGGAGAGGCACTCGCTACAGGCAATTATGTCTTTTGTCTCCCTCACTCACATAGAACAAAAAAAGAAAAAACAAGAATAAGAAGCATAACAAACCTGTATCGACCACCACTCTACCTTAATGTTAAAGAGGAGTGAAGAGACAGAAATAATCAGCTAATGGTGAGAGTGTTGGAGAGGAAGGGAATCGTAGATGTACTGCTGAGAGACGGGGCTACACCAGGGGGCCTACATTGTTGATAGGGGGGTGGATAACATGGCCGATACCTGACAGAAAATTTAAGCTTTTTCTCTGTGTGTTTTTGTTTTCAGTTTGTTTCTAGTGTGTGTGTGTGTGTGTGTGTGTGTGTGTGTGTGTGTGTGTGTGTGTGTGTGTGTGTGTATCTATTATTATTAGTAGTAGTAATATTTTTATGTTTTCATTTTTTTAAACCCATGAATCTCTTGTTATATTTTTACATAATATGTTTGATTAATGTGCCGTATGAAGACCCCGTTAATGTGTTGATATATTTTTGTATTTCACTCCAACAGTAAACAACTCCCAAAGAGAAATTAATGAAAGCAAGCATGTGATCCACCGGGATTCGAACCTGGGTTACCACATACACATTTTAACCCCTTCAGTACCATGACGTATTTTCACCTTTGATTCTGGCTAACATTAGACGACTTTAAGCCTCTTTAGAAGAACCTATAGGTTTTTCAGAGGGTTTACTGTGATCGTATTTACCTCCTCGAGTCATAGAGGTAGATTATTAGCTAAATAAAATCGTCTAACGGCAACCAGAATATGATGAAAAGTACGGGTTCAAAACTCTAACCATTACACCATCAAGGCAATTGTTAGATAATTGAAGATTTTGTATTTATCTTCGAGACATTTTTTCCCTAGGTGAGGAAAATCGTCATCTGTCTTGATAGCGTAATGCATAGTGCGCGGAATTTCGATGTGAGTATCCTGGGTTCGAGTCCTCGGAGTGCCACATGTATTTGTTGATTTCATTAATCGAGTTTAGATGTGATGTTGGTCGGTGTATAACACATTAATACTTACCATTAAAGGGAGTCTGTTTTATTTTGACCTATTAAGGGAGGATACCGGATTTGTTTTTATCTTTCTCTCCTTTTCTCTCTTTCCCTGGCTTGTATCCATTCGGCCCCATTCAGCCAACTGTGTTAAGACGTTTATCCCCCATCCAAGTGTCGATTTCTGCCTGACGAGCGATAGCGAGCCAGCATTGTATGGAGGAAATCCGGCTTCGCCGGAGAAATTTTTCTATCGAAAAATTTACAAATTTAGCTTGCTGTCAAAACAAACATATATATATGCTGGCTCGCTACCGCTCGCCAGGAAAATATTGACACCTGGATGGGGGTAAACGTCTTAAAACAGTAGGCTGAATGGATACTAGCCAGAGAAAGAGAGACAAGGAGAGAAAGATAAAACAAATCCGGTGTCCCCCCTTAAATCCGGTGTCCCCCCTTAAATCCGGTGTCCCCCCTTAAATCCGGTGTCCCCCCTTAAATCCGGTGTCCCCTCTTAAATCCGGTGTCCCCCCTTAAATCCGGTGTCCCCCCTTAAATCCGGTGTCCCCCCTTAAATCCGGTGTCCCCCCTTAAATGTACTTATTGATATATTGATTAACTTTCTCCTTAGACCTGTATCAAGCTTAAAGGGGGAGATGGTCCATTAGTTTGGCGATTTAAGACCTTTCGCCCCATTTCGTTGTCAATTTTATGACCTTTTGTGCCGTTTACTGTAGGTAATCTCACTGACTCCCATATATTTTTTAATGATGTAAATATTCCCACTTCCCCTAGTATTGACATTCTCGGTGTAACATTAACTACTAACTTGAGCTGGACACATTATGTTAGAAGCATTGCTAAGAATGCCTCTAAAAAACTGGGACTCCTGTACAGAGTTCGAGAATTCTTCACTGACGAGCAGTTGGCCGTGATATATAAAAGTCATGTGCGTTCTCAGATGGATTACTGTTCACCTCTGTGGGGTGGAAGTGGAGTGGTTGCATTGAGGCAGTTGGACAAAATTCAAAATAAAGCTATTAGATTAATCAATAACCCTGCAATCACACAGGACCTTCCTACATTATCCATACGAAGAAACGTTGCATCCCTTGCATTATTCTACAGATATTTTCACAGCAATTGTTCCGAGGAACTTGCTTCAATTGTGCCGCCTCTCCACATCTTTCCCCATAGAACTAGGGCAGCTGAGACCGCCCATGAATTTACACTTTCTCCGCCACAATGCAGAACTTCTGCTTATCAGAATTCATTTATCCCCAGAGCTACTACTCTTTGGAATTCACTTCCCTCGAATTGCTTTCCACAAACTTACAATCTACAAATGTTTAAATCCAGTTGTTACAAACATTTTATGAATGGAGGATGCCTTTAGGCACATGGACCTTTTTGTTTTATCTGTGTTTTTCCTTCCTCCGTTCATTGTCTCTTTAAAAAAAAAAAAAAAAAATCGATTTCTTCCTGGCGAGCGAAAGCGAGCCTGTAATTTTAAGAGGAACCGGTCGGGACATTTCTCTACCGAAAAATGTACAAATTCATCTAGAAAGGGGGCCTAGGCTGTTTTTTTTTTTTTTTTTTTTTTTTTTTTCTTCTTTTAAGCTTGATGAGGTCTTGCGAGGAAACTAAACCAATTAATGTATAGACCAACAAACATCCACTATTCCCTTAGGGGGAGTGACACGCATTTGTTCTCTCCTTTTCTCTCTTTCTCTGGCTTGTATCCATTTGGCCCCATTCTGCCTACTGTTTTAAGACTTTTATCCCCATCCAGGTGTCAATTTTTTACTGGTGAGCGGTAGCGAGCCAGCATATTTTTTAGTTTTGTTTGACAGCAGCCTAAATTTGTACATTTTTCGATAGAAAAATTTCTCCGGCGAAGCCGAATTTCTTCATATAATGCTGGCTCGCTATCGCTCGCCAGGAAGAAATCGACACCTAGATGGGGATAAACGTCTTAAAATAGTTGGCTGAATGGGGCCGAATGGATACAAGCCAGAGAAAGAGAGAAAAGGACAGAAATAACCAAAAGCAGGTCACCCCCCTTAACACAATAACACCCCAAAGACTTTCCTTCGCAATATATTAGTGTTAGGCTGTTTCCGCATATATTTCAGGCTCACTATCGCTCGCCAGGAAAAAAATCGACACCTAATTGGCACGAAAGGTCTTAATATTGACAAATAGAGTAAAAGGTATAAGAATCACCAACAAATGGGGGCGAACGTCTTAAAATATCAAAACTACTGGGGCTAAAGATGCGTCTCTCTATAGTTTTACCTTTACTATAGTCTATTCAGTATAACTAGGCTAAATATCTTGATCAATATCCTCTTAAGGGGAGGTATTTAGTTTGTTCCCTACGTTTTCATAAAGCTTACAATTACACCCCCTAGACCCCCTTTCAAGATAAATTTGTACATTTTTCGGTAGAAAAATGTCCCGGCCGGAGGCCGGTTGCTCTTAAATTACAGGCTCGCTATCGCTCGCCAGGAAAAAATTGACACCTTAACGGCACGAAAGGTCTTAAAATTGACAGAAATGGGGCAAAATGTCCAAACTACTAGGGCAAAGGTCTTAAAATCTCGGAAGCAATGGTGCTAAACATGAGGGAGAAAGGGGTCCAGAAAAAAATTCTTCAAGTGGAAATCTCCCCTTAACTAGTAACTAACTAGTTAACTAACTAACTAGTAGCCTAGTTATATTTTGGTCTATTCATAGATTATTATTTTTTTTTTCATACTTTCCTCGCTAGACCTGCATCAAGCTTAAAATCACCCCCTACACCCCTTCTCAAGATAAATTTGTAAATTTTTCGGTAGAAAAAATTCCCGGTCGGAGGCCGATTCCTCCTAGAATTACAGGCTCGCTATCGCACGCCAGGAAAAAATCGAGACCTAAATGGAACGAAAGGTTTATATATTGACAAATAAATTGGGCGAGAGGTCTTAAAATCGCCAAACTAATGGGACGAACGCCTAAAAATCTCCAAGCTAATGGGACTAAACATGAGGGAGAACAAGTAACTACCTCCCCCTTAAGAACTCAAAGCAGACTTAAGCAATCTCAGTGATGTTTCTAGTATTTGGGAAGAGTCACGCAGGAAATATATATGGAAATTTACAAATAACTACTAACTAAAAAGAGTAGACACAGAAATAACAATACTAGCCCTGAAGTAACCCTAATTAGTGCCAGTGACGTCTTTTCCATTATATTCTGGCTACTATTAGACGATTAATTCAGTTTAAAAAGGGTCTCCTGCAATTACTAGGCTTCGGACTATCTCACTTAACCCTTTCTACTACCACAGATCCTTCTCAAACTGCACAAGACCGTCTAAATATAACTAGAAGAAAATACAAAAGATGTCGCCGGTACAATCGCGCTAATAAGTCATGTCCCAGCTGTCATTACGTTTGGCTCTCTCTGGGCTGTATTAATGTCTGTCAGATGTTGAATAGGGTGGGTGAGTGTAGGAACATGTTTGTATATCACACTTGATATGAATAAATCAAGTTTAGATATTGCCGATACCAATTATTGATCAAAATATAATTGGTGCCGAGACATGACTTATTAGGCCGACGGTACAGAAGGGGTTAAATTGAATAGAGACAAAGAAAACGGAAGCCGTGGGAGCAGAAGGGGGAAACTAAGAAAAACTGATGATGAACGAGGGGAATGGTGATAGAAGGAGAGAGAGAGAGAGAGACTGATGATGAACGAGGGGAATGGTGATAGAAGGAGAGAGAGAGAGACTGATGATGAACGATGGGAATGGTGATAGAAGGAGAGAGAGAGAGACTGATGATGAACGAGGGGAATGGTGATAGAAGGAGAGAGAGAGAGACTGATGATGAACGAGGGGAATGGTGATAGAAGGAGAGAGAGAGAGACTGATGATGAACGAGGGGAATGGTGATAGAAGGAGAGAGAGAGAGACTGATGATGAACGATGGGAATGGTGATAGAAGGAGAGAGAGAGAGACTGATGATGAACGAGGGGAATGGTGATAGAAGGAGAGAGAGAGACTGATGATGAACGAGGGGAATGGTGATAGAAGGAGAGAGAGAGAGACTGATGATGAACGAGGGGAATGGTGATAGAAGGAGAGAGAGAGAGACTGATGATGAACGAGGGGAATGGTGATAGAAGGAGAGAGAGAGAGACTGATGATGAACGAGGGGAATGGTGATAGAAGGAGAGAGAGAGAGACTGATGATGAACGAGGGGAATGGTGATAGAAGGAGAGAGAGAGAGAGACTGATGATGAACGAGGGGAATGGTGATAGAAGGAGAGAGAGAGAGACTGATGATGAACGAGGGGAATGGTGATAGAAGGAGAGAGAGAGAGAGAGAGAGAGAGAGACTGATGATGAACGAGGGGAATGGTGATAGAAGGAGAGAGAGAGAGACTGATGATGAACGAGGGGAATGGTGATAGAAGGAGAGAGAGAGAGACTGATGATGAACGAGGGGAATGGTGATAGAAGGAGAGAGAGAGACTGATGATGAACGAGGGGAATGGTGATAGAAGGAGAGAGAGAGACTGATGATGAACGAGGGGAATGGTGATAGAAGGAGAGAGAGAGAGACTGATGATGAACGATGGGAATGGTGATAGAAGGAGAGAGAGAGAGACTGATGATGAACGAGGGGAATGGTGATAGAAGGAGAGAGAGAGAGAAAAAAGGATGATAATGGCCACTGGTAGAGAGAGAGAGAGAGAGAGAGAGAGAGAGAGAGAGAGAGAAGGGTGGGGGGGGGGGGGGGGGTGCAAAGGACATCAAACAACAACAGGTCTTGCGGCCCCTCGAGGTTACTTGCTCTTTAAGTTAGTGCAGTTTTAAGCGCCCAACAGTTTCTCAGAGAGGATATGATAAAGTGTGAATTAAATTATGTTAATTACGTAAAATTGTGTTAATAACAAAACAATATAATACTAAGTAAAATAATTCATATATTTACAAATTCAGTCATCCGTGGGTTTCAGGCAAGGTGCTTGTCTAGGCGAACTTTAAACGTAGCCACGGTGTTGCAGTCTATAACATCACGGGGAAGCCACGGCTTTCTGTATTTTGGCTCGAACGTCCCTTGATTTTGGCCCTGTCACTCTTTCAACTATGGGGGATGCACTCGCTATAGGCAGTAATGCCTTTTGCCTCCCTCAATCACATAGAAAAAAAAAATAAATAAAAAAAAAATAAAAAAAGGAAGGCCGTGGGGAAGCCCATTCCACAGATTGACAACTCTATTAAAGAAGAAGTTCTTAGATTTATGCCAGTTAAATGACTTACCAATGATTTTGTAACCATTTCCCCTTGTGTAATTTGATTGTAAAATACTTACTGTACTTACTGGGTGAGAGTGGATGCTGGTAAAATAGAGTAATAGAGAGAGAGAGAGAAAGATAGAGACAAAAAGAGAAAGTGGACACTGGTAAAATAAAGAGGAAGAGAGAGAGAAGGGTGAGAGTGGACGTTGGTAAAAGAGAGAGAGAAAGAGGTGAGAGGTGAGAGTGGACGCTGGGAAAGGAGAGAGAGAGAGAGAGAGGGGGGGCAGGTCAGTAAGATAGATGGTCCTTCTTGCCAGCTGTCACCACCTGTCCCACCTCTCTTCCTTTGTCTTCCTCTTTCTCTTCCTCTGTCCTCTGGGCCTTCTTTGGAACGCAGACCACACACATACTTTATATATATATGATATTCACAACGTAAGGTATGCTGTAACATAATTATAAGAGTTATTCTGAAGGGCGGACTTTTGATCATCTGGAGAGGTCTACAAGTTTATTTGCACTTAAGGGCGCCAAAAGGGTATAATGACTATCTCGATTTACCCTCTCACTTCCATATACGCCCTTCCTAATCTGAATAAAATCGTCAGATAATAGCTAGAATATATACACAAAATGCGGCCTAATCCTCAAAGGGTTAAGTGAAAAGAGGAGAAAGTATAAGAAAGTGTTTTAGAAGGAGGTCAAGAAAGTTAGGGAGGGGGATAAAGGAAGCAGTAAGGGTGTGGCAGATAACAAAAATATCTATCTATCTATCTATTGCCTGACGCCGTGATCCCCGAAGGGGTGGCCACGAACGAACCGCCCCCATGCACCTCTGTCCCCAGTCAGTCGACGCCCTCCCCCCAACCAGCACCGCCTTCGTTCATATACTTCCTCACTCCATCCTTCCACCTCTCTTTCAGTCTACCTCTCCCTCTCTGTCCCTCCACCTCGCTCTCGTACACCCTCTTAGTCATTCTCTCGCTTTCCATACGTTCCATATGGCCGAACCATCTCAAGTTATTCCTTTTCACACTTTCCAGCACATCTACCTCCACACCACACCTCCTTCTTACTTCCTCATTAGTCTGTCTATCCCTCCATGTAACTCCGCACACACTTCTTAAGTAATTCATTTACACTGCTCTCACTCTTGGTCTGAGTCTCTCAACCAACGTCCATGCTTCGCTTCCGTAAGTCAGTGTCGGGATTACCACACTGTCATGCAAGGACTTCTTCACTTCCATACTGACCACCCTATTTCTTGTTACTGCTTTCAGCGTTCCTACAACCCTCTTCCCCTGTTGTACCCTCTCCCGCACTTCTTCATCCATAGTCCCATCTTTACTCAACACACTGCCCAGATACTTAAAAGAGTTGACGATCTCCATAGCCTGACCGTTCAGCTTCACCTCACACTCTGTGGCTTCACCCCTTTCGAAGACCGTAACCTTGCTCTTCCCCGCATTTACCTTCAAATTGCGTTTTTCGCACACTGTTCCAAACTCATTTACCATACCCTGCAACTCCCATTCATTATCACTCATCAGAACTGTATCATCCGCAAACAGCAGTATAGGTAGCTTCCACTCAATTCCCTCCCTTTTCAGCGATACACCAACATCCACTGCTCTTGATAGTATTTCTTTCATGACTCCATCCATATATACAGTAAACAACCACGGGGACATCACACACCCCTGTGTGATATATGCCAGTGGTAATTGATCATTTGCGAGTTTCAGGCTATAAGGAAGTTGGAGCCGTGAACATCGATATTAAATCTATCTATCTATCTATATTCTCAGGCCCAATCCCCATTTTGGGGGTAGCCGACTCAAGACAGAGCAAGAACAGGGAAAACACAAAAACAACATAAAACAAAAAATAAACACAGATAAAAAACACAAACTCACACACATCCAGGTCACCCAGGAGAAGACCCAGAGACCAGGGTTACCATATTTACGATATTAAATAAAAATGCAATAATAATGTACGTTTCTGGTAGATAAATGCTATGTTGAATTGGGTTTTATGTATTTATATAATATGTACTACGACCGTATTTTAGCTGTAAATTATGTTACCTATCGTTGTCTACAGCTCCAACTTCCTTATAGAACGAAACTCGCAAGTTGGCAATTGAGAAGAGACAGTCCCAAGATAGAGAGAGTCCTTTGATGAAGTGTTGATTGTAGAGAGACGAGAGCTGGGTGACCCTCCTACACAAGGGAGGTCACAAGAGTAAGAAAGAGCTGAAAAACTACCGGCCAATAACGCTAACAGACACCATTTCCAAGGTGTTCTGTGGGGTGCTGAATGAAAGGCTGAAAGGGATCTTTGAAAGGAACAGAGTGATGGATGAAGAGCAGAATGGTTTCCGAATGGACAGAAGAGGAGAAGATAACATGTTTGTGGTGAGAGAAGTGATAGAAAATACAAAAAAGTCCGGGCTGAAGGGATACTTCGCCTTTCTGGACATAGAGAAGGCATATGACAGAGTGAACAGGTACAAGTTGTGTAGGTTGCTAGAAACAGTAGGTGTGGGTGAGAAGGTAATAAACATTATAAGTATGTATGTATGAACATTAATATTTTGTGTTATGCCCCAGCCAGGGTTCGAACCCAGGCCAGTAGTGCAGCACTCTAGCATCTAAACCATTAGACCACCGAGGAGCTTAAAAGTTGTAGCTTCATTTGGAATTATATCCCATCCACCACCACCCACTCCGACTCGTGATACAGTATGGGCGATATAGAGACTGACTGGGTTGTAAGCAAGCGGGGAGTGAGGCAGGGCTGTGGGCTATCCCCTCTCCTGTTTGGGATGGACACAGAGGAACTATAATTTATAGCTGCGAGAATGAAAGAAACTGGCAGGGAATACGATTTTGTTTTTGTTTTGTTTTTTCTATGTGTATGAGGGAGACAAGAGGCATAACTGCCTGCAGCGAGTGCCTCCCCCAGATTTGAAAGTGATAAGGCCAAAATCAAGGGACCTTCGAGCTAAAATGCCTGGACACACGGAGTTTGAAGCAATTTAAGTCATAGGAAGAGGGAAAGACTGATTCTGGGAGAGAGTTCCAGAGCTCAGCAGTTGAATAGAAGAAAGTCTGAGAATAGCGTTTCAGTTGGGAATGAACATCTGAGTATCTTGCTCTATGCAGATGATGTGGTGATCATGAGTGACAACTGAGAGGATCTGTAGAGGATGTTAGATGTAGTGTCTGAATATGGGAATGATCTGAATGTAAGTTTTAGCAGGGAGAAGCCAAGTGCTAGTGATAAATGGGGATGAAACGGATGTGGATGCGACGTGGCTGATTGGGAATATTAGTATTAACCGAACAAATTAATATAAGTACCTGGGGATTACTGTGGGTGCAAGAGGATGGAGAAAACAAAGGATGAGAGGCTAACAAGAGCGAGTCAGTGGGTGGGAAGACTTGGTAGCGCTGCAAGGTGTAGTGCAAACCAAGTACGAAGTAGTGCGAGGAGTGTATTCATAATTGTAGTTTGACAGGAATTGAGTTTTTGGCTCGTATTGTCCCGCTTCCTAGACATTATCATCAATGACAATTACCCATCTCCTTGCTCAATGAAGATGGTAACCGCCGGCTATGTCTCAGAAAACCTTCATCAACCTGAGCGAGATTTGAACACCGGTCTGCTGGGTGCAGACAGGGACGGTACCACTGAGCTAGCCACGCGGCTAGCGGGTATGGCTTAGTTAAAATTTAGTTAAAATACTTCAGAGGCATCAACCCTATTGGATTATTAAGCCAGCACACTAAGTCAAGAATAGCGTCAGGACTGAAGCCTCTCTGCGAGAACTCCAGTCCCTTGGGTATGGCTGTGCCGGGCCTGATGTATGGTCTGGAAACCATCCCGTGGACGGTGAATGACCTGGCAAAGCTGGAAGTTGGCCAGAATAGGGTAGGAAGATTTGCATTGGGTGCTAACAAGTACATTGCAGTGGAAGCCTTGAGATGTTACGCAGGGTGGAGCTCCTTCGAAGAAAGAATAGACAAGGGAGCCCTACGGTACTGGGTCAAGTAAATCGATAGATAGATTATTGATAACATCCCCAAGACATCATCAGGTCTGTCGTAGCAGTCTGTATACTCCCCTCCCTCCCTCCTCCCCTTCTCTCTCTCTCTACAAGGTAAGCGGATATTGGGAGCATAAATCTTGGTGTTACAAAGAGAAAGACAGATCACCAAGGGGTGGATTGAGTCTGAGGGATATACGGGCCTGTCTGGAGGGAGGTCTGGGTCACTGAGAACTTTTAGGGGGTATGGCCGATTATTATTAGTATTATTATTATTATAATTAGTATTAGTATTATTATTATTATTATTAGTAGTAGTAGTAGTAGTAGTAGTAGTAGTAGTAGTAGTAGTAGTATGATTATTATTAATAGTATTATTAGTATTTTATTATTAATTTTTGTATTATTATTTTTTTTTATCAAGCTAAAAAAAAAAAAAAAAAAAAAATCAAGATAAATGTGTACATTTTTCGGTAGGAAAACGTCCATGCCGAAAGTCGGTTTATCTTAAAATTAAAGGCTCGCTTTCGCTCGCCAGGAAAAAAATCTACACCTAATTCGTGTTTACTTTTTTCTATGTGCCTGTTCGCCCTGTCCAGTCTCAGTTATCCCCTGGTCTCACTCTGTCCTCTGTTATTTCTTCGTAATGCTACCGATTCTCTAAGACCCCTCTGATTATTTTTTTTTTTTTTTACTCTGCAACCAATTTCTTACCGCTATTTGCTCCGAGGGTAGTCTTGCTGGACCTCCCCTGTTTCGCATTTGTTTGGAGATTTTAAGACGCTTCGAACCACCCCGTTAGTTTGGCGATAATGACACGTTTTACCCCATTAGTTTGGCGATAATAAGACGCTGCAACCAATGCAGGTGTCGATATTTTTTTCTGGGGCAAGTGATAACGAGCCTGCAACTTAACCCATACAGTACCAGGGACGTCCCTTTTATCATATTCTGGCAACTACTAGACGATTTTATTCAGCTTAGGAAGGACCTCTAGCAATAATAAATCTTCAAACTATCTTAACCAACCTTTGTAACTAGCCCAGATCCTTCCAAAGCTGCATAATATCGTCTAAATACAGCGAGAATACAATACAACACACGTCGCTGGTACTCAAAGGGTTAAATATAATCGGCCCTCGACCGGGAAAATTTTCAATCGCAAAAATATAAACATTTAGCTTGAAGGGGGTTTGGGTGGCCACTTCTTAGTCTGGAAGAAGTCTGGGGAGGCATTTTTGTTAGCCTTAGGGGACAAACTAAAATACATTGCTCCAACATGGCAAAAGCAAGCAAAATCCTCAGTAATCATTAAGGGGCCGCTTGTCTGGTCCTATTTCTCCTTCATGTTTAACCCCATTAGTTTTCAGATGTTAAGATGTTTGCCCCATTAGTTAGTCGATTTTAAGACCTTTCGCCCCATTTCTTCGTCAATATTTAGACCTTTCGTGCTATGTAGGTGTCTATTTTTTCCCTGGCGAACGATAGTGAGCCTGTAATGTTGGAAGAACCGGCCTTTGGCCGGGAAATGTACAAATTAATCTAGAAGGGGGATCTAATGAATATTTTTTTTTTAATTTGATGGAGGTCTAGGGAGGAAACTAGAAAAATAATGAATATATGCAAAAATCACCCAAAAATTAAACCAAATATGATAATAACTTAGATAAGTTGACAGAATGAGTATATATCCTCACCATGTGAGGAGGAGCACTTTATTGACAACGTTTCGCAGATAGTTTCTTCAGGTGACTTGAAGAAACTATATAGTCTGTTTATTTTCAGCTGAGGGTAAATTGCCATGTCCCCCATCTTCATTACTCAGTGATTACGAAGATTTTGTAGCGAAATTGGTTGTTAATTGGGAAAACTTGGCATTAATATGACTTGGATACAGATTAGTTTTATACATATCCATTTAGTATCGGGAAATTGGCTGCTAAGAGATCCAGTTTATCATCAGCTGGAAAAAATAGACTATATTATCTGCGAAACGGTGTCAACAAAGTGCTCCTCCTCATACGGTGTTTATACTCATCATAATAACCCCCAAAACGTCGGACCAGCTAGTGTTAAGTCTGGTTGGCCTCACTTCTTCCCGAGTTTACCGCCTCTATCAGTTTCTCTCTCTCTCTCTCTCTCTCTCTCTCTCTCTCTCTCTCTCTCTCTCTCTCTCTCTCTCTTCCCCTAGACCTCCAACAAGTTTTAAATTACACCCCCTAGACCCCCTTTCAAGATAAATTTGTACATTTTTCGGTAGAAAAATGTCCCGGACGAAGGCCGGTTCCTCATAAATTACAGGCTCGCTATCAATTGCCAGGAAAAAATCGACACCTAAATGGCACGAAAGGTCTTAAAATTGATAGAAATGGAGCAAAAGTTCTTATAAATCTCCAAACTAATGGGGCAAACGTCTTAAAATCTCAAAAGTAATGGGGCTAAACATGAGGGAGAAGGAGGCCTCACTTCCTCCCGAGTTTACCGTCTCTCTCTCAGTGTCTTAAGTTTGTCTGGTCCTTTTATTGATCATATATCTTACTCGTCTTATCTTTCAACGTCTTATCGGGATTTTGGCTTTTTTTTTTTTTTTTCTATTAATTCATTTATTCCTATATTTCTTAGTTTTCTTCCTAGACCTCTATCAAGCTTAAAGAAACACTCCCTAGACTCACCTCCAAGATAAATTTGTACATTTTTCGGTAGAAAAATGTCCCGGCCGAAGGCCGACTCCTCTTAAAATTATAGGCTCGCTATCGCTCGCCAGGAAAAAATTGACACCTAAATGGCACGAAAGGTCTTACTATTGACAAGAAAATGGGGCGTACAGTCTTAAAAATCTTAAAATCTAAAAACAAATGGGACTAAACACGAGGGAGAGGGGGCCAGTAAAACCCGGGCCATCCTCTCTTAACCACTTGACTTTATGTTGGGTTTCTTCTTCTCTCATGATATTCCCTTTCTATGGTTTCCTCAACTTCTTTCTTTTCTTATATATCTATCTAAAACCCTTTACAATTCTTTATGCCGCCCTCTCCTGGAATATTGTGTTCAATCCTGGTGCCCTTACTACCAGAAAGATATAGACAAGCTAAAACGAGTTCAACGTAGAGTTACCGAAATGATACCTTGCCTAAAGAACAAACCATACCAGGAGCGTCTTAGAAAATTAAATATATTTCCTTTAACCCAGCGCAGATTAAGAGGCGACTTACTTAAAGTGTTCGAAATCATCCAAGGCATCGGCTATATAAACTGTAATTAATATTGCACTATCGACCAATCAAATTACACACGGGGGAACGGTTGCGAAATTATCGGTATGTCTTAAGAATTTCTTCTTCAATCGAGTTGTCAAATTGTGGAATGGGCTTCCCCGAGAGGTCATAGACTGCAGCACCGTTGATTCTTTTAAACTTCGTCTAGACAAATACCTTGCCTTAAATACACGACTGACTGCATTTGTAAATTAATATTTTGTTTTGTTCTTCTAACAACTGTCCTCTACTAACATCTAATCCTGCCACAGACATTTGTCACAGGGCAATCTTTCCTTTTCATTTTTCCCTTATCTACTCTAAACCACTGTTTGGACACTTGACTATCAGTGTTTTGGAGGGCAAGCAGCCTTGAGGGGCTGCTGGACCTGTTGTTGCTTGAATTCCTTTGTACTCCTGTGTACTCCTTTGTACTATCTATTGTCAGATGCCTTAACCCCCTGCCTGCGGGGATTTTAACCTTATGTGACCTTCATTCCCTGCACATTTTCATGCATACAAAATAGCCAGAATGGAATACAATGATATATCTGTGAAAGTGCAGTAATAGAGCTTTCCAATGACACCTGAATTAATTCTGTACAACATCTAGTTGTATTGCAACGATCTTGCAAAAATCAGCAAGAATCTCTAAAAATTAGTGGTTTTGAGCTTTTTTTGCTATGAGTAACTCTGCAATGGTGCGGGAGAAATCTCTCCCGCATGTCAGTCCATGCCCAGCCATGGTGGGCGATGGATGAAGGGGTCCCGCGCTGCCTGCACTCGCTTGACTCACTCCCATGACACATTATAACCAGATTTTGGTGTCCGTCTGGTGACGGGCACCACAGCAAAGGTATTAATCCCCGAGATGATGGCCACGAATGTACTGCCTTCATATACTTCCATATGCCGAGGTAACTCATTCCATGATCTCCTGTTCACAGGGGAGAGTCGTGTAAGCCCAACTGCTTATCGGTGTGTATAGTGTGTGTGTGTGGGGGAGGGGGAGAGGGTGCATGTGGGATACTATTGTACTGTTGGAATGGCTGTGGATGTGTGTGTTGTTTGTAACCAGTGTCATCAGCTCGCCCATGCTGAGCAAGTGCTAGCATATACTTGTGTACATGGGACACTGGTCTAACACATCTCTAATGTCCGCCATTGCAGTGAGTAGTGTGGAAGTATAATTGCTCTCAGGTCAATAAACCGAACTCCGGATTTTCCATGCAGAAAGTCTAGAGAAGCAGCCACCCACTTTTCATCAAGTTCGATAAGTACAGTCCAGTCGAATAATATATTGCATAACGTCATGCCACGTCTTGTACGCCCGTCATGCAACGAGTCGTAGGCTATTATGCACCCGCTTGCAATGCTCTTGTTATAACTGTCATGCGTGGATTATATAGTATTCTGATAAACAAAACATGAATTAATAGTGGCTCGCTGGTGTAGTAACTAGCGTCCTGGACTTCCACCCAGAAAGTCCCAGGATCGCACCCACGCTCGGTGCATTAAAGGTTTTTCACAAGCACTGAGTCGTTACCGTCCCTCATGAGCAAGGGGATGGGATAGTAGTACAGGACCCCAATGGAAATACGCCTAATCGGCCTTCTTGGGCTATCCTTAGCTGGCTTAGCATGCGCTAGCTTTAAGAACCATTAATGAAGGTTGAATATAAACAGCATTTGATAGATATTAATGAAGGTTGAATATAAACAGCATTTGATAGATATTAATGAAGGTTGAATATAAACAGCATTTGATAGATATTAATGAAGGTTGAATATAAACAGCATTTGATAGATATTAATGAAGGTTGAATATAAACAGCATTTGATAGATATTTAGTATAATGAATAAGTCGTGTTCTTGTATAAAATGTATATATTGTTCAGTTTGTCATAAATATATGTTGGTGTCTTCTACATGTTGGTGTCTTCTACATGTTGGTGTCTTCTACATGTTGGTGTCTTCTACATGTTGGTGTCTTCTACATGTTGGTGTCTTCTACATGTTGGTGTCTTCTACATGTTGGTGTCTTCTACATGTTGGTGTCTTCTACATGTTGGTGTCTTCTACAGTTGGTGTCTTCTACATGTTGGTGTCTTCTACATGTTGGTGTCTTCTACATGTTGGTGTCTTCTACATGTTGGTGTCTTCTACATGTTGGTGTCTTCTACATGTTGGTGTCTTCTACATGTTGGTGTCTTCTACATGTTGGTGTCTTCTACATGTTGGTGTCTTCTACATGTTGGTGTCTTCTACATGTTGGTGTCTTCTACATGTTGGTGTCTTCTACATGTTGGTGTCTTCTACATGTTGGTGTCTTCTACATGTTTCCTAGTATAATAGTTTATTGTGGCTGTTTGTTGTTAACTATAATAACATATTCTACTGTATAGTACTGTTAGCACACACATACTGTACGAGTAAATCAATATCTCACTCTCTCTCTCTGACCCAGGCCCCCCCCCTTGTGCCTCGCCCACCGCCCTTCACTGCTGTGTTGATGCCTGCCAATTGCTAGACGTTGCACCAATTGTCCTGCAATATCTGCGCAATTCTTTACCTTCACTTTCTATTCTCTTTCCGTGTACAGTTGGACACATTAGTTTGTATCCACTACATGATATATATACAGTAAATCTGTGTGTGTGTGTATTTTTATTTTGTTTGTAATGGAAGCACAGCTTCTTGCTCTGTACAGCGGCACAGTGCGCCCTTGTATCGAGTATTGTTCGCATGTGCGGGGACGTTCCACCAATACCGCACTTCTCAAAAAGTGTAGAATCAAAAACATTTTGCCTCATCAACTCACTTCCTCTTACTAGTTCCCTACAACCTCTTTCTACACGTCGCAATGTTGCATTTCTTTCACTCTTCTCCCTTGCGGCGAGTGCGAGGCACCCACCTTTCAACACAGTCCCACTCCTATTCTGTCCATCTCTCCAACCCAAGAATTAGCAAATGTTCTCAGTCTTTCCAGGCATTTTGACCCCAGCGTCCCTTGAATTTGGCTCTGTATCATTCTGTTGGCTTTGGGGGATACACAGCCAGCCTGCCTTTTGTCTCCTCCATATACATACACAGCCAGCCTGTCTTTTGTCTCCTCCATATACATACACAGCCAGCCTGCCTTTTGTCTCCTCCATATACATACACAGCCAGCCTGCCTTTTGTCTCCTCCATATACATACACAGCCAGCCTGCCTTTTGTCTCCTCCATATACATAGAAACAATAAAATACTATAAACCGATAATTGGTCATATTATTTAACTACTGCATAAGAAAATACACTTCTAAATCAAGAATAGTCATTTACCTTTCCCATATTCTTTCCTTCTCTCCGTTTTCTAATCATTATAATGGTATCAAATTCTAATTACTCTCTTTCTCTCTTTATATATATACTGTATATTTGTGTGTGTGTGTGTGTGTGTGTGTGTGTGTGTGTGTGTGTGTGTGTGTGTGTAAAACCCCAGTGTTTACAAATCCATGTGGCAAACTAACTGTACATTCCATCTATTATTCTATCTATCTATCTATATGCTCAGGCCCAATCCCCATTTTGGGGGTAGCCGACTCAATCTATTATCTATTATTATGTTGATAAAAAAAGTCGTCCGGAAATAGATAATAAATACAATAATATAAACTCTTGGCCACTGCATTGGGAGGGTAAGGTTTGTGCGGCCAGTGTACCTATGTAAATCCATGTAAATCCCCCGGAAACAAACTCTGTATAACATACAGTCTGCAGGAGGTTCCCCCAACATACACACCAATATTATTATTCCGGAACCAGGGACCACTATACCACACTCACAACAACAAAAATAAATAAATACAAATACAAATACAAATATATATATATATATATATATATATATATATATATATATATATATATAGATATATCTATATATATATATATATATATATATATATATATATATATATATATATATATATATATATATATATATATATATATCAAAAAATAAGCACTAGCCCCCTAATTCATCTTTTCGAGTGAGATATAGAAACATGTCCCTATCTATACACATCCATAGTCAACATCCGACAGACATTAATACAGCACACATCGAGCACAAAACGTAAGAATAGCAGCGACACGACTTATACACATCCATAGTCAACATCCGACAGACATTAATACAGCACACAGAGAGCCACGACATGACTTATACACATCCTAGTCAACATCCGACAGACATTAATACAGCACACAGAGAGCCACGACACGACTTATACACATCCTAGTCAACATCCGACAGACATTAATACAGCACACAGAGAGCCACGACACGACTTATACACATCCTAGTCAACATCCGACAGACATTAATACAGCACACAGCGAGCCACGACACGACTTATACACATCCTAGTCAACATCCGACAGACATTAATACAGCACACAGAGAGCCACGACACGACTTATACACATCCTAGTCAACATCCGACAGACATTAATACAGCACACAGAGAGCCACGACACGACTTATACACATCCTAGTCAACATCCGACAGACATTAATACAGCACACAGAAACAGTAAAACGTAAGAACAGCGGCGACACGAATTATTTGGCCAACCGTACAGAACAAACCAACAATAACTTTAACCCCTTCTGTACCGGCGACGTCTTTTCATTATATTCTGGCAAATATTACATGATTTTATTCAGTTTAGGAAGGATTTCTAGCAATTATAAAGCTTCAAACTATCTCAATGAACCCTTTCGATTACCACAGATCCTTCTTAAACTGCATACAAATCGTGTAAATAAAGCCAGAATAAATTGCAAAAGATATCCCCGGTACAAAAACTTTAATCTTCGCGAGTGTCTGGTCGCTGGACACTGAAAAACTGTTCCCATTCCGAATACACGAGAATACCCCCCCCCCCCCCCACCCACCCCACCCCACCCGCCCCCCCACTCTCTCTCTCTCTCTCACTCTCCCATGGTCACTCACTCTCACTCTCTCTTTCTCTCTCTCACTCTCACTCTCACTCATTTTCACTCATTCACTCAATCTCACTCATTCTCTCTCTCTCACTTTCACTCTCATTTTTCTCACTCACTCACTCTCACTCTCTCTCATTCACTCAATCACTCTCATTCTCACTCACTCACTCTCTCTCTCACACTCACTCTCTCTCAGTAGGTATGTAAATGTAAGTTCCCTTTCAGACTCATTTCTTTCTATAAACACTTTCCTTGTGGGCAATTTGAGAGGGTTTATTGAGAGCGTATTTACCCATGAGCAGTGACGCCACTTTTTCCCAGCATATTACCAAAGCCACAACAACAGCAAAACAAATAGCAGGCTGGATCCTGAGAACCTTCCACACAAGAAATGAGAGGTGTATGCTAACATTGTGGAAGTCACTGGTCCTACCACGACTGGAGTACTGCTCCCAGCTCTGGTCTCCCCAAAAAGTAGGAGAAATAACAGAAATTGAAGCCACCCAGAGGACATTCACCAGTAAAATCCATGGGTTTCAACACTTTAACTACTGGGAGAGACTTAAGGAGCTGCAGCTGTACTCACTTCAAAGACGTAGGGAGAGATACATCATCATCTACGTCTGGAAGATTTTGGAAAAAAAGGTACCAAACCCAAACATCCAAGAGACTCAGCACCAAAGGCGAGGGAGGCTGTGCTATGTGAGGACTACGCCGGGATCAACACAAAAAATCAAATCCCTGATCCATCACAGCTTTACATACAATGGAACCAGACTGTTCAACTGTATACCAGCCCCTCTCAGGAACATAACCGGGGTGTCTCCAGACACCTTCAAGAAACACTTGGACATGTGGCTGGCCAAAATACCGGACCGGCCACCAACACCAGGATACCCCAGCACCAACTCCAACCGACTTCTGGAATGGAGAGTGGAAGAAAGGGAGCTGCCTGGTCGCAGTGGAGCCCCAGCTCAACTGTGTCACTAACGGACGGAATACAACTAAGTGTAACTAAGTGTAAGTGTATTTGAGTCATTGAGGTAGATTATAAGCTAAAGAAAATCGTCTAATGGTAACAAGGATATGATGACAATTACGCACAGAGGCGAAGCAGCTTCAGAGATGGGGCTGCTTCGAGCCGTAAGTGGGTGTTTCACATGTCTCACTCCCTAGACTGGAACAAGACCTCACGGGCTTCACCCTGTTGAGCGGTAGAATGTACAGGCTCTCACCCTATGCCCGAGAGGGAGTAGTTGGAATATAGAAACAAAAATAAATAAATACACAATATATGGTGATAAGCACGTCACCAGCAATGAATGGGTTAATCAGACTTAAATAATTTCATGGCGCAAGTTTTTATGATTTTTTTTATGGTATTAAAAAAATCTATATATAAATGAATGGCTATAAATCTGCAATATATACCATTTTATGTTTCTAGGATTGGTTATTAGGGTAGTTTTATTAACGTCTTATTCCCGAGGTTCATCTTTAAGGGGACGGTATGTTATATAGACTGTATATATATATATATATATATATATATATATATATGTATATATATATTTGTTTTAGTTTGTTCCCTAGACCTCTATTAAGCTTAAAAAAGAAACATCCCAAAGACCCCCTTCGAGATAAATGTGTACATTTTTCGGTAGAAAAGTGTCCAGGCCGAAGGTAGGTTCCTCCTAAATTACAGGCTCGTTATCGCTCGCCAGGAAACAGTCTATACCTAATTGGCACCAAAGGTCTTAATATAGACAAAGAAATGGGTGATAGTCTTAACATTTGAAAACTACTGGGGCTAAACAAGAAGAATGAGGGGGTTCAGAAAAACACAAATACTGTACTTCTCCTTAAGGGGGGTCACCGGCATTTTTGTTTCTTTCTCTCCTTTTCTCTCTTTCCCTGGCTTGTATCCATTCGGCCCCATTCAGCCAACTGTTTTAAGACGTTTATCCCCATCCAGGTGTCGATTTCTTCCTGGCGAGCGCTAGCAAGATATGGAGACGTCCGGCTTCGCCAGAGACATTTTCTATCGAAAAAGGTACAAATTTAGCTTGCTGTCAAAACGAATATATGTATATATGCTGGCTCGCAACCGCTCGCCAGCAGGATATTGACACCTGGATTGGGGTAAACGTCTTAAAACAGTAGGCTAAATGGGGCCGAATGGATACAGGCCAAAGAGAGGGGGAGAGAAAGAGAAAAAAAGCGAGGTGGGCTCCCTTAATCCCATCTTCAACCCCTTCTGTACCGGCGACGTATTTTTCATTATATTCTAGCTATATTTAGACGATTTTGTGCAGCCTAGGAAGGATCTGGGCTAGGTAAAAGGGTTAAATGAGATAGTTCGAAGGTTGTTAATTGCTGGAGGCCCTTTTGAAACTGAATAAAATCGTCTGGTTTATTTATTTATTTATCCTATTTTACCGTTTTCTGTTTAGTTTCCTCCCTAGACTTCCATCAAGCTTAAAGAATCACCCCCAAGACCCCTTTCAAGATAAATGTGTGCATTATTCGGTACAAAAATACGCTTCCTCCTAAATTACAGACTTGCTATCGCTCGCCAGGCAAGAATCGACTCCTAAATTGCACGATAGGTCTTAAAATTGGCAAAGAAATCGGTCGAAAGGTCTTGGAATTTGAAAACTAATGGGACCAAACATGAAAAAGAGAAGGGGATCCAGAAAAAAAATGCTCCCCTTAACCCCTTCAGTACCGGTGACGTTCTTTTCATTAGATTCTGGTAACTGTTAGATGATTGTATTCAGCTTAGGAAGAACGTCTGCCAATTAAGAGGCTAGAGACTATCTTAATGTGTTCTTTTAACTCTCATACATCCTTCCTTAGCTTCATAAAATCGTCTAAATGTAGATGATATAAAAACTATAAAAGACGTCGCCGGTACAGAAGGGGTTAAGGGGAAATGGTCTGTTTTTTGTGGACCCCCTTCTCCCTCATGTTTAGTCCCATTACTTTTCAGATTTTAAGACGTTTGCTCCACTATTTTGGCGATTTTAAGACATTTCACCCTATTTCATTGTCAATATTAATACCTTTCGTGCCATTTAGGTGTCGATTTTTTCCTGGCGAGCGATAGCGAGTCTGCGTTTTTAGGAGGAATCGGACTTCGGCTGGGACATTTTTCTACCGAAAAATGTACAAATATATCTTGAAGGGGGATCCTGGGTTTTTTTTTTTTTTAAGTTTGATGGAGGCCTAGGGAGGAATCTAGAAAAATAATAAATACATGAACAAATCGCCCAAAATACGCCCATCCCCCCTTAAGAACGCCCATCCCCCCTTAAGTACGCCCATCCCCCCTTAAGTACGCCCCTCCCCCTATAAGTACGCCCCTCCCCCCTTAAGTACGCCCCTCCCCCCTTAAGTACGCCCCTCCCCCCTTAAGTACGCCCATCCCCCCTTAAGTACGCCCATCCCCCCTTAAGTACGCCCATCCCCCCTTAAGTACGCCCATCCCCCCCTAAGAACGCCCATCCCCCCTTAAAAACGCCCATCCCCCCTTAAGAACGCCCATCCCCCTTAAGAACGCCCATCCCCCCTTAAGAACGCCCATCCCCCCTTAAGAACGCCCATCCCCCCTTAAGTATGATGCGAGTGTGAGTGTTTATGTGGTGGTAGTGTAGAGGTACACACACACACACACACACACACACATGGAGGTATACTGTATGTGGTGGGTGTCATTCTGCCAGTGTCGACAGAACCATCAACACCCTCACTTAACCTTCTCCGTCCTCACGTATCTCATAGCAGGTAGAGTAGCCTATATATATATATATATATATATATATATATATATATATATATATATATATATATTATATATATATATATATATATATATATATATATATATATATATATATATATATATATATATATATATATATATATATAAGTAAATTCGCCAAATACTAGCCACACTAAACTGTCAAAACGCGTCATGCTCCCCAAAAGGTTAATTGAGCATAATTATGAACTAACAACTGCATTACACACAACACTCGACGACGTATACAGACTAATAACACACATAACAAAACCACTCCAACAGCTTCATCTCTCTCCAACACCCCTTCTCCCCTCTCTACACTCTTCAGAAAAAAAGGAAAAGTAGAATGTAGCTACGAGGTACCGTTGTAAAGGCTTATCCCTCAATACCTTCACCTGACCTCAGGTGAAGGTATTGAGGGATAAGCCTTTATAACGGCACCTCGTAGCTACTTTCTACTTTTCTTATTTTTTCTGAAGAGTGTAGAGAGAGGAGAAGGGGTGTTGGAGAGAGATGAAGCTGTTGGAGTGGCTTTGTTATGTGTGCTATTAGTCTGCAGTATACATCGTCGAGGTGTCCCCCGACTGGGTGCAAGCATGTGAAACATACTAGGACGTACTACAACACCCACTAAATGTCCGTCTGGGCTGGGATCGAACCCAGGTCAAGCAGATTCACACGTGAGCGTGCTCACTACTTGACCGCCGCGGCTCTTAACAACTCTTGTATTTAATCAGAGGGGGTCGAACCGAAGCAATAGTGTTGGAAGATTTGAAAAGACATGAAGAGAAATACAAGAAAATAAACATGAATTAGCATTGTTTTGGCCATTCTATCACTTCCAAAGACATACTCTCTTTCACTCTTCTATCGCTATTACAATAAGCAGTGACATCTCCTGACATCACCTTTTGCTCCCCAGAACTCGCCCCCACAACATCCTGGAGGGTGGTCAGAACCTTAGGCTCTGACCACCTCCCGATCATTATCACCACCAAAACCAGACTCACCGCAGCTAGCCACAAACACACATACACCAATTATAAAAGAGCTAACTGGGAAGCATTCACAAATGAGACAGAACAACACTTCACAACTCTAAACAGTACACCCATCACTAACATCAACAATGCTGTACACATACTCAATAAAACGATCCAAAACGCTGACAAGAAACACATTCCAAGAGGTAACAGGAAAAGACACAACCCCAACTTCACACCAGAAATTCAAAACCTCATCAGACAACGCGACATACTGAAACACTCCCCAGCACCCCACACACAAGACATCACACAACAAATTCAAGCACTCAACACCCAAACTAACAACAAAATACAAGAACAACAAAAACTAAATTGGAATAACTTCCTACAAACACTTGATCACAAAACAAACCCCAAAAAACTCTACAAAACACTAAACAGCATCACACTTTCCAACAGCAACACAACACAATCACATGCTGCAATCACAACAACAGACTCTACTCCTTCATGTAAACAACAAGCAAACACTCTCATCAATCACTTTTCACATGTCAGCCACCTAAAACCTCACAAAGACGACCGACGTGTCATCCGACGTAAGAGACAATTCCCCACAGACCCTGACTATACACCCTTCACCAATCACCAGACAAAGCATATCATCAACAATCTCAAGCACTCACCCGCCTGTGGCCTAGACAACATAAGCAACATACACCTCAGACACCTGGGACCACAAGGCATACAAGGCCTCACTAACATATCAAACTACAGCTATTCACACAACACAATACCAGACATTTGGAAGCATGGTATCATCATCACATTCCCCAAACCCAACAAAGACCCCACGCTACCCTCCTCGCACCGCCCCATCACACTTCTTTGCTCCCCCTCCAAAGTCATGGAACGCCTAGTATTACAACTAATTACACCTGACCTACCCCTAGCTCCAACACAACATGGCTTTAGGCCACTGCATTCCACAAACACTCTTCTCACAGACCTTACACAAAGAGCTTTCGACGGCATCAACTCAGCTAGACCACCACACAGATCACTATTAGCCACACTCGACATTAGTAAAGCCTTCGATGCCATCCCCCACCACAACCTAACAAACAAAATCTACAACACAAACATGCACAACAACACAAAAAGGTGGCTGGCCAACTTCCTAGCAGGCAGATGTGCACACGTATCTTTTGCCGGTCAGTCATCTAAAATCAGAAACTTTCCAAACGGAGTCCCACAAGGATCCGTCCTATCGCCCGCACTCTTCAATCTGTACATGCACGATATAACTACACCCAATACGCCCCAAATAAACTTAGCCTCCTATGCAGATGACATAACACTCACATGCACACACCATGACCCAAAAAGAGCAACAGATCTCCTTCAACCCTATCTCAACACACTACATGGTTGGTGCACTACAAACAGACTTAATCTAGCCCCAGCCAAATCCACCGCAACCCTGCTCACAAGTTGGACAGGAGAACACGAATACATCCCTCAACTCACCATAAACAACACACCCCTAACACATACACACACACCCAAAATCCTAGGAGTAACATATGATACTCATATGACATTCAAACAGCACACCACAAACATTAAAAAGAAACTGACACCCAGACTTAACGCCCTCAGGTCACTTGCTCACACAAAATTTGGACACAACAAAGAAACTACCACCACAGTATATAAACAATACATAAGATCAGTGATGGAATACGCAAGCCCAGCCTGGGCTTCTAACCTAGCTGAAACACATCATAAGACCTTACAGACTATTCAAAACAAAGCCCTGAAGATCATTACAGGCTGCACAGCTACTTCACCCACAGATCACCTACATCAAGAAACCAAAATTCTCAAAGTCAAAGACCATCTGGACATGAGAGGCACTCAATTCCTGGCAGCAGCCTCCACGAACCAAGACCACCCACTAAACTACATGGCAACACACCCACAGACACCAAGAAATATCAAAACAACACCCAGCACACGGTATCACACACAATTATTGTCCTCTCTCCCTCCCTGCCCACCCCGAACCAACTTCCAGAAGCACATCCATACTCATATCTCTCACCGATCCATCCACTCACTCACAGACAACACGCAGCTGCATGCACGACCTCCCGAAATCCATCCTTCCGAATCCTCCCTTCCTCGCGAGGACAGAGTCCACCTGGCCAGGCTGAGATGCGGACACCATCCAGCTCTCCTGAGCTATCAGAAGAGACTGGATGACTCCGTTGTCGACGCCTGCCCGGGATGTAACACAGCACCCCATACCATTAAACACATCATAGAAGACTGCATTTCACACAACCACTTACGCCAACAACACAATCTACACTCAATGAGAGCTCTGTGGGAAAGCCCGATCGTGGCCATGGCCTTTCTCAGGGACTCGGGGCTGTTCGGCCAGGCAGCTTAGGGAACAACAACAACAACAACAACAACAATAAGCAGTGGTCTTCAGTTTTCTCAGTACATACCTCCTCCCTTGCGGCGAGTACGAGGCACCCGTTTTTCTTTTTTTCAAGACAGTCCCACTCCTAATCTGTCCAGCTCTCCAACCCAAGAGTTGGCAAGTTTTCTAAGTCATAATTCTACTCAACAAGTGAACTCTGGAACTCTCTCCTTCAATCAATCTTTCTTTCATTCTATAAATTAGACTTCGTGTGTCCAGGCATTTTCACCCCAAGGTCCATTGAATTTGGCTCCCTGTCAGTCTTTGACTTTAGGGGAGACACTCGTTACAGGCAACCTGCCTTTTGTCTCCTTAATTGCATACACATTAAACAAAAATATATAAACTATAAATCGTAATGTTATCTTTGATTATACAATAATAAAGATTAACAGAATGGACTCGCCTTTCGTCTCACACCTTACTCAATCATGCTCTATTGCCGTTCTATTTCTACTCTCCCTCTTCATATCTCAAGTATCTCACAGAAGGTTGGGTAGGTATTACGTACAGTCAATATCAATGTTTCACCGAAACAACTAATGATAACTTAGGTTTAGTCTAGATTCTTTACACGATCCAATATGCCTGTATATATTATCAGTAACATTGTGTAATTAAAATTCTTATACCTAAGTCAGCTAATAGAAACAAATAGGCTTCGTAAATAGAGGATTTCATAATTTGCTAAAGACATTTTGTTTTGCATTGTATTTACATTTATTTTGAGTGATAGTTTCAAGATGGAAATATATACTTTACTGAACAAACTTGTTGCGTTTTATAAGAAATTTAACGAAGATTGTTTTTTATTATTTTTCAGGTATTTCCGGGAGACTGCTAACCAATGTCCGTGCAACAGCTGAGGCCTGTGAGGGAGGGGGAGCTGGAGTCCCTCAGAGCCAACTTGTCCCAACACCTGCCACACTCCTCCATGGTAACATTTCATTTTATAGTAACTTCACAGTAGTGTACAATATAAAATAAAGGGATTTTATGAAGTGGTGTTATTTTTGCAAAGCTAATGAATTATTCACTGACGGACAGCTAGCCATAATATTGTATGACTGTCTTGATGGTGTAATGGTTAGAGCGTGTAAGTTCTTTATGATATAATAATTATCCTAGGTTCGAATTCTGGCAGAATCACATGCTTTCATTAATTTCATTTGAGGGCTATTGGTGTTAAGAACGATGATAAAAATAATACTCCACAAGTGGTTTCAGGTGAAGTATTGCTCACGTATGCAAACTGCAAATGAGAATTGGTGACACCTGTATAGATGGAAAACCTTAATAATAAGCCAAATAGCATAATTTGCAAACTTTTCATTACAAATCCATATCTTCCGACGTCTATCTATGGAGTGGTTATACACCAATCAATGAGGCCCTGTGTCGTGGTGGCGGGTAGCTGCACTCACTCTCCAAATTAGGGGAGATTTCCACTTGAGGGATTTTTTTCTGGACCCCTTTCTCCATCATGTTAGCCCAATTGTTTTTGAGATTTTAAATGTTCACCCCATTAGTTTGGCGATTTTAAGAACTTTCACCCCATTTCTGTCAATTCTAAGACCTTTCCTGCCATTTAGCTGTTTATTTTTTCCTGGCGAGCGATAGGGAGCTTGTAATTTAAGGGGAACCGGCCTTTGGCCAGGAAATTTTTCTACCGAAAAAGCGTACCAATAATATCTTGAAAGGAGGTCAGAAAGGGGGTCAGGGGGGGTGTAATTTTAAGCATGATGGAGGTCTAGGGAACAAACTAAAAACCTCCAACGTAACTCTTGGGGGTCTCTCCATGTTAGGTCCCAGGCTCCAACTCGATCTATCTGAAGCAGTTGTGGACATAATTGCTTGACCCATCCATGAGTCACATGATCTTCCCCAAGGTTTCCTCCACTCCGGATTGTTACCCACCAAAACCTCTGCTTGAGAAGGGTCACCTTCAGGAATGTGGCAAACGTGCCTATACTGTATATATATATATATACTATACAGTATAGCTGAAGCTGGCACTCACAAACTATGCACCCATTTTATCTTGGATCAGTTTTTGAAAGTGTTGAGTGTTCATGTCTCGCGAGCATATAACAAGACAGCGAGCAACAATGTTCTGAAGATCTACAACTTGATCTTTCTGCGTAGGTATCAACATCGCTATGTACTCTTGTTGAGAGAATCCATAACCCCAAATGGTAGGCTGAGGCATCAAACAATATCGTGGCCTGACCCACCACTGTTCTGGATCTCAATACCAAGATAAGGGAAGTTATCCAAGACCTCCATGTTATCGCCACTTGCAGGTACAGACTTCACTGCTTCACCCAACAAGCCTCCATAACACCTTTAGATACAGGAGCTCCAACTGCCCTTGTAATGCCTCAACAAATAGTGTGATAAATCTCAAGCAATTCTGCTAGAATCGCTGCATCATCCTCAGTCACGTTCAGTGATCTTGATGTTGCTGATTGATTTCTGCATTGACTACAGCAGAATGCCTGGCTCAATTATCAGTGTATGCAAAGTTTTGAAAAGTGAGGGTTCCAGCACACTCTAGACTTCACAAAGAAGGGAGAAGCCAGCCCACCACACTTGACAGCACTCTCTGTCCCTGTACAAATTCCAGACACCAGTAATAATAGCTGCCGGTAACACACAGAGTCAGAGAAGCTGCTACAGTTTATCTCAATGCACTGAGTCATATGCATGTTTGAGATCAACATAATCTGCAATTAGCCCCTCACGAAACTCAAACCGGTGTACCCCCAAGGACCTGGAGTGACTGAATGTGCTCAAATGTTGACTTCTTGGGTGATAAACCAGATTGCTCAGGTCTCTAACCTTTTAGCAGTTGACCTTGAATTCACTTCATAAAAGTATGAGCAAAGAATTACCTTTCCTGGCACACTGAGCAGGGTAACCCCATGGTAATTGTTGCAGTCCTGCCAAGGGTAATGGTATCAGTTTGCCAAACAGTCGCAGGGACGCATGTATCCCATGGGTCATACATTTACCCATGGCTTTAGAAGTGTCCCAGAAATGCCACTGATATGAGGAGCCTTCCCTTCCTTTACCTTACCATAAGAGCGTGGGTCTTCACTGATTAGTAGATCAGAAACCGATGTCTGTTCATTTACTAGTTAAGTTTGTCTACCGAGAGGATCAGCCATGTTCTACTGCTCAAAGTATCAGCCCAGTTGTCTATATACTTAAAATTATCCAATGCCCTCAGTCATAACCTCTGGCATTTGAACTGAGTGAACCTGGGGGCTGACTTAGAGCGGAGCTTCCTTAGGTTTCAGTAAGCAAGCAGAAGGCCATTTGCAGATAAATGGCCCTCAACCTCAATAGTTCCCCTAACATGCCTCTCCTTGTTTCTCAGCAGGAAAACTGTTGCTCTATGGAACAGTGTTCTGTACTGGACCCAGTCTCCAGTTAATTGGGCAGCATCATTCTGTTCTATATTTTTCAGTGTCTCACCTAATATAAAGCCCATCCTTATCCTTGCCTCATATACAATGCACTAAACAGCTGCTGTAGGTGCCTCCCATTTGATGTTATCCCACAGATCCAAAGAGTCCTTCAGGGAACCAAGCACTTCACACAGATATGACACTTGCACAGCATAATCCCTTGTATGCCCCTTTTCCTTTTATTTCCTAAGATTAGAATTAATAACAAGATGAAAAACACTTTGAAATTTGTCTGGCTTTGAGTTAACAAGTATGTAGCAAGGAACTCAGCACTCCTGTACACTCTATTTTTCTAAACAATGTTCAAACAAGTATCTACGAGAATGTGCATTGCCAGCATTTAAATACCAAGTCCAGCGATGTACAGTACGTTTGGTCTCTTGAGTCAGGATCCCGTAATCCTCAACTTCCTGGACCTTGCCAAGTTCGTAAAGGGAGTATTATTGCCTTTCTTCTTATAAGAGCCATGAGGACATAGACAGGTCTCCTTACCAGCTCTGTCAGTGCCAGTAACTGCACTGAAGTCCCCCAGGACAATGAGACTGTCCCGAGTGTTGCATTAGCACACAATAGAGTTGAACATACCATAGCATAGTTCTTTATCTTCTAAATAATTCCTGTCTATTTCAACAGACACTACAATAAGTAAGAACCTGAATTCAATTGGAATAGGTTATACGCCATGACAAAACGCAACCTAGACCAAACCCCGACTTTATGTTTAATCCATTTTTTGAGCCTTTTATATTATGTGTAAACTTTTCCCAGTCTAAGTAGTTAACATTAAACATGACAGCCATATTTTATATATCTGTAGGTGTGTGGGTGTGGGTGTGTGTGTGTGTTTGTGTGTCTAATCAGGTTTAACTGGTAAAGTGCGACAGACATGTTTTTGAAACGTCCGCCAACGTAGGACCATTAAAGGTCAATTCGGAAAAAAAAATATATAATTATATTTACCATATAAAGCAATGTTACTGCATCATATGCGTATATTTGACTTGCATAATGAACATGTGAACATTGAAGAACCAGAAAATAGGTGTAAAGAGCAAATATCCAGTGAAGAGCCATATGATTGGGATGGGAGAGGTGACGAACGCATACGAAGGAGCGCGAAATAGGTCTACTCTGTCGGACGTCTCTCAAAACACTGGCGAGGCTAGCCGTCTCTTGTGCATGCATGAGGGTGGAGGGAGGTAACGTGAGTGTAGAGGAGGATGACTGGACGTATCTCACACGGGAGGAACACAATTGGGCAGGAAATTGGTGGAAAAAAGTAAAATAAAGGAGAAGGGGGGGAAATGGAGGGTGAATGGGGAGAGGATCGAGAGAGAGGTAGGGGTAAGGCACATGTAAGGAGAGGACAGGAGGTAGTGGTAAGGAGTCTTGCCACATTTTGTTTTAATTTATTTTTTATTCCAATTAGGCTACTCCCTCTCGGGCATAGGTTGAGAGCCTGTACATTCAACCGCTGAACACGGTGAAGCCCGTGAGGTCTCGTTCCAGTCTAGGGAGTGAGGCATGTGAAGCACCCATTTAAGGCTCGAAGCAGCCCCATCTCTGAAGCTGCTTCACCTCTGTGCTTCTCTGTCTCACCCCCTAGACTCGGGCACTCACTCTCAGAACGCCACCTATTGAGCAATTAACTCACTAGGCATTGTCCCCCTGTATCATATGTTGAATATGGGAATATTCATACAGTGCTATTTAATCAGGGAACAATGAGGGTATTTTATTGATGTTTTGGTGCGCTTTGTGGTAATGCACTGATACTAGGTACAGCACAAATTCCATCCCAATAATATCTTCCCATTGACATATCGGGATTTGAACCCGGGTCCATTGGATTACCAGTCCAGTGGCAAGACCACTTCACCACATCTCCACACCTCCGCACCACCACATATACTGCTTCCATTTCACTGGCACTTTTTTTGTTTTAGGTGCCATCTTATGGAAGGAATATCGCATTCCCCCAGTAAAACGTTCTGGAAGGAATGTCGCCATTCTTGGGATAATATCCCTAGGTAATGGCTACAGTTCTTCACCAAGTTTTTCATCAGCATAGTTATTATCAACACATAAACTCCAATTAATGACCCTATTGCAGATCCCACCTTGCTCATTAATAACCCCAAGTGTTCAGTAGAGACCTTTTAGTAAACAGAGATTGGCCAATGTTCGCCATATTGGTGCTACTGGTGGCATTAACCTATCTTTACACACACACACACACACACATGAACGCACGCACGCACGCACACACACATACATACATACATACATACATACATATATACAGGTACATACATACATACATTTATATATGTAGTATGGAGCATGTTAATCGGACCCGATGCAGAATCTGTCTTAGTGTTAGACATATTAAAGTTATTGTTTAGTGTACCATCCCATAGTGTAATATAATGTGTGTTAGAAAACGAGTACAAGAAAACGAAAGCGAGAAATTTGAATTTCGTAGGGCCTAGGTGTCACAGGGCAGTCTGAAGGTAAATTGTAATTTATATTTGTGTATAAGGCACTTTGGATAAATATTCATGTTTGGTGTATTGTGTAAGGTAGAACAGATATAATATAGGTTGAAATAGTGGTCACCGAAGGTTACAGTGTTAGTTAATTAGGCGAAATAATGCCAAGTGAAAGTCCCATTTCGTATGATCAACATATTTAGAGATGTGATATAGCTGTACAGAATAGGCTACTATTTAGTTTTAGTTAACATGAATGTATAGGCTAAATATACCATATAAGCCTTCCAGTAAATAGAAACATTGGATTGATGAATGTATTAGGATATTAAGTGATAGCCTATTTATCAAATATTTGTTGTGCAGTTGTTATAATAATAATAATAATAATAATAATATTTATTCAGTTAGCAATTTACAGAGTTGGTACCACATAGTATGTTACAAATATGACATGTACCAGCCTTGCATAATTCCAACTAAGGATAGCCCAATAAGGCCGTTAGGCGTATTTCCATTGGGGTCCTCGTGGGATTAGGTTAGCTGGGGAAATGGGGAGGAATGGAGGATAGAGAAATAGATACTTTAGATAAAGTATTTCTAGGGGGTTATTTTAAGATACCTTATATCCTATAGTAAATATCAGTAATCCGTAATCAGTAATCATTTTAGTTTGGTTTGTCTATCTCTTATGTCGTATTTAGTAGTAGACATAAGCTTGGTGGTCCCTTCTCGCAGCTGTCCGAGAAATCATGACCTCTATCCTCTGTAACTAAAAAACGACTGGAGTAATCGAGCTAATATTTCTAACATTTGGGAAGAGTCAGACAGGGAATAGATGTGGAAATTTACAGCCAATTTGCTCTAGCCCTTTTAGAGTTACAGAGGATAGAGGTCATGATTTATTGCCTACTTACAGCGAATAGACTATAGTAGCCTACCGTAGTAGTGATGATGATAGTAGTAGTGATGATGGTGACAGTAGTAGGCTAGTGATGATGGTAACTAATCACAACAATTGGGTACCGGTATGTGGTTATGATTTTGGGCAAAGCGGCACTTCTACTTTATAATTTAGTTACTTATGTAAAATCCATTTCTTATACGATTATTAGAGAAAACAAATACATGTGTATGGGTAACTACATAAAATATTTTAAACATACCCAAATAATTTACTATTATATATTTTTTAAAACAATTGCATGTACAAGTAACCTGTGTGTTCACAAAAATGAATTAATCTACATACGATTAATATAGTTAGGTACCCTATCCAAGTTATTGGGCTATCCTTAGCTGGCTTAGCATGCGCTATCTTTAACTTTTAACCAACGGTGACCATCATATGACGGGCGAGAAATAAATGGGCCATTCTCCAGTACCCGTCATATGACGGGCGGAATTCTGAGCACATTAGGTGCTCTGAGAGAGAGTATGTGCGTTGGGAGGACAATAGGCGGGGTCTGACCGCTCGGCACCACCACTGGGACGGTTCTATGACCACCGCCGCCTCCCTACACACAATCGGCCTCGCGATATAAGGAAAAAATTTAGGAGATTACCTTATTTAGGGTATTTTCACCTCCGGTTGTGCAATCGCTACAGGATAACCCGTGGTCGTACAAGGATGATTCAGGTGTCATTGTAAAGCTCTATTATCGCCCTTTCACGGATACATAATTGTATTACGCTCTGGCTCTTGTTTATGAATGAAAAAGAACATGGAATGAAGCTCGTTTTCGGTAAATATGCCCGGCTGGCAGCTAGTTGATGTTACAAACGGCCCCGTCCTTTGAATGTTAAGAACTATTATTATTATTATTATTACCCTCCCTCCTTCATAAAGGTCCGGGAGATAGCTAGAATGTCAGTATGCCTCAACCAGGCAGAGGAAGTAGCCTACATCTATGTCTCGCTCACTCCCTTCTCCCTCCCCCATCCCTCCCGACACAAATGTACGGTTTCACACTGGATATTTCCTCTTCACACCTATTTTCTGGTTCTTCAGTGTTCACATGCTCATTATACTGTACAAGTATAATATACACATATGAAGCAGTAATAATGCTTTAAATGATGAATATAAAAAAAAAATCCAAATTGCCCTATAAAGATGTCGCACCGGTGGCACTTTCAAAGACATGTCTGTCGCAGCTGCCGAGTTAACCTAGTGACTTGACCCACAGGTTATGGGTGCGGTGGAGAATGCCTTACACTATAACAATAATGCTGCTTATCACTATCCCTTCACCATCCTCGTCCCAGACCCGCCATCTGGATCTTCTCTGGTTGTTGTCAAATCTGCCAACTTCAAGGTTGGTTCAGCAATTATCGGTATTTTGTACTTTTATTATCCTGGCATTTTCCTAATTATAATGTAAAACTTGCAAAACAAACAAACCAAAACAGGGACAACACAATATAATAACAAAAGAACTTATCAAAATCATTCAGAATGCCTTCAAAATAAACAGACAGGGGTTCAAGGGTTCGACAAAGACTTTGACAAATTGAAGGCATCTCAAGATTTTTCTTACAGATTATAGTGATGTAATAGGTTATGCGAAGTCTTGACTATTATCAAGCAAAAGTATTTATTGGCAGAGTTTGACATCTCAGGGCATGTATTGCATGCCATCAGTATTTTCAGAGTCAGTGGAAATTGTAGTCGATGTTCTATAGTGTATATTAAGGATAGCAGTCAAGCAGTACGAGATACAAAGCCAAACCCCGAAATTATTTCCATAATTATATGGTTCTGCCAATATCACCTCACTGGGTTCTCTGGCATTATTCCCTCTCTGATGGAAGTAGTTGGTAAGAGCTATTTATATGGAAGACAACACTCTGTGAGGTATCTTCATTACATGTTTTCCGGAAGACCTACTGAGGGTTTTTCAGTAATTTTGTTGAGGGATATATCAAATACTATATATTAGTGTCATGATAGTTATTTTTTTATAATATAATCAAATTTAGTTATATATCAACTAACATTAGTGTACCCCAAAGCCATTCGTCATTAACCCCTTGAGGATTATGATGAGTTTTGACTTGATTCTGGCTTCAATTAGACAATTTTAAACAGCTTAAAAAGGATCAGTGGGAATCGAAAGGGTAAAGGCTATCTCAATTAAACCTCTGACTTCCACATACCCTTCCTAATCTGAATAAAATAGTCTAATTATGGCCAGCAAATAGGAACAAATTGCGTCGTAGACCCTCAAAGGGTAAAGCAAGAGTCATCCAACTTGCAGTGCTGATTTGAAACGACGTAGGCCTATATAGAGGAGACCAAAATATTAACGATGTCTGTGATAACCCAACCCAACCCTAAATGTGTTCCTTACAGGCCATCCAGGAAGTGTCTGTGTTCTGGAGTGTGGAGAAGGACCCTGAGGAGTCCATCACCAGGTTGTTAGCTTCATCAACATATATAGACTGGACTCTGCCAATCCTACTCAATCGCTGTCCTCCGTACATCCTTCAGAGGGTTAGTTCAGCCTAAATCATTAATCCTTTCTGTATTGGTGACATCTCTTCAACTATATTCTGCTACTATTAGACGATTATATTTAGTTTAATAAGGGCCTCCAGCAATTAACAGACTGCGAACTATCTCACTTAACCCTTTTTACTGGTCCTGATGTGGCGGCGTCTACGCCGTGGGACCACCTCCCGGAGCTGCCAACCGCGGATGGCTGCCGACCCTCCACGGCCAGAGACAAGATCAACGACCAGTGGAGGACAACCGGATGCTGGCCGCGGGGAGCAGTTTCGGGAGCCAAACCGTCACAACCATCCCCTTCCCCCTCCCTGGGGGCACGGGTCCTTGGAGCGGCTTCGGTCGCGCCGGGAATTTCCAGTGGAATTTCATATATGGACATGAGAGGCACTCAATTCCTGGCAGCAGCCTCCACGAACCAAGACCACCCACTAAACTACATGGCAACACACCCACAGACACCAAGAAATATCAAAACAACACCCAGCATACGGTATCACACACAATTATTGTCCTTTCTCCCTCCCTGCCCACCCCGAACCAACTTCCAGAAGCACATCCATACTCATATCTCTCACCGATCCATCCACTCACTAACAGACAACACGCAGCTGTATGCACCCTCCCGAAATCCATCCTTCCGAATCCTCCCTTCCTCGCGAGGACAGAGTCCACCTGGCCAGGCTGAGATGCGGACACCATCCAGCTCTCCTGAGCTATCAGAAGAGACTGGATGACTCCGTTGTCGACGCCTGCCCGGGATGTAACACAGCACCCCATACCATTAAACACATCATAGAAGACTGCATTTCACACATACCACTTACGCCAACAACACAATCTACACTCAATGAGAGCTCTGTGGGAAAGCCCGATCGTGGCCATGGCCTTTCTCAGGGACTCGGGGCTGTTCGGCCAGCCAGCTTAGGGAACAACAACAACAACCCTTTTTACTACCACAGATCCTTCTTAAACTGCACAAAATCGTCTAAATAGTTAGAATAAAACTACAAAGATGTCGCCGGTACAGAAGGGGTTAAAGAATTATACATTTTCTTTCTTTTTTGTATAAAAATATGATTAAATAATTGTTGCACAGCTGTCATATTCGCCGCAGCATAATTTGAGGTCTTCAGCCGTGGTGCAACTGTTTATATTTTCAAAGTGATAATAATAATAATAATAATAATTCTTAAAGCTAGCGCATGCTAAGCCAGCTAAGGATAGCCCAAGAAGGCCGATTAGGCGTATTTCCATTGGGGTCCTGTACTACTACCCCATCCCCTTGCTCATGAGGGATGGTAACGACTCTGTGCTTGTGAAAAATCTTTAATGCGCCGAGCGTGGGTGCGATCCCGGGCCTTCTGGGTGGAAGTCCGAGACGCTAGTCACTACACCAAGCAAGACGCGGGATGTCTTTGAAGTAAAAAGGACTGTTTAGTGATGTTGGACTGATAGTCTTAATTAATTATCCTACTTAGGGCTTAAAGCGTGGGATGTCATTCTGATTGACCGTGGTTCGAATCCTGCCTAGCTGAGGCACGAACCTTTATCCAAGTAACTCAATAATAGGTAAAAGACCAGTCCTCACATTCCAGACATTTTGACAACATTGTGTATATTGTTTAAGCTTTTGGGTGTGTTGGCAGGTGAAGGTGATGAATATCGCTGGGGTGAGCCCAGTGGACCACAGGCTATTTGGTACAGTCCACCGCTACACCCTGAACGCAGCTAATCTCTCAAGCTACAAGTTGGTCCCAAGTTTTAGCATATTGTAATTCTGAGATATTCTGAGTGTGTTCTTTGTTAAAAATATTAGGGTTTTCATACGAGACTGGGAATCGGTTCGCGGAAAACTTAACCAACCAATCGACCATTTCAACTGGTAGATCTTAACCGGTGCCAAATGGACCAGGGCTAAGCCAATCAGTGTTAAACTGAAGTTCTTACCTATCTTTACCTAACCTACCAGTATATTGGTTTAGTTGGCACTGGTTGAGAGCTACTGGTTGAAATGGTCTACTGGTTGAGTTATTTGGTCACCCTGAGATTCATATGTGGCCTGTTATTATCATGTGTTTATGTAATTCCAGATTGAGTAATGGATATTACTTTAGCAGCCTAAGGCCAGACGATACAGATGTAGTTCTGGCCTTCTATAAGTTCAGGTCTGTTGTTACCCGAGAGAGCATTTTGCAGAGGATTGTCTGCTTGCCTTCAGTCGCTATCCGCACTCGTACCTCCACAAACGATAAAAAGGACAAAGAAGGCGAACGAAGGGAGAGAGATGCACAGAGGATAGAAGCGGAAAGAGAAAACGAGATACGAAAGGAACACACAGAAATAACATATGGAGATGCTGAAACCGAAGATAACGAAACACGCCACAAACCTAAACATATGCACAAGATTTTAACTGACACAAATGATGGGAAATTTGCAGGGGAAGTGCAAGAAAGAGAACTTGATTGGGAAGTGAAAGAAAGAGAACTTGATGGGGAAGTGCAAGAAAGAGAACTTGATGGGGAAGTGCAAGAAAGAGCCCCGGGAGGTTGTGAAGAGGGTGAGTTGGTGTCTTGGATCCTGTTGGGTTGTTATGGAGACATGGCCAACACCTTCACCCTCCCTGGCCACCGTCGCCGGGGTCTGGCTAGAGCTGCCACCCTGGCCATGGCCCGGCGTCTCATACAGGAGGGCCGTGGTGAGGCCCAGGTCACCATTGGGGAGGGTAATATGCCTTCCATCGCCTTTCACGAGTCCGTTGGTTTCAGGAAGAGTTGTAGCTTGAATAACGTCTGCCGTATACCTGTGGGAACTGATCCACCATTACTCAATCTTCCTGAAGGAAATAACTAACTTGTTCAGTATTAAGACACCTTTCTCCACTTCATTCAGACCATCATTAGATAATTTTATTCAGCTATGGAAGACCCTCTAAGAATACAAGAGGTAATTAATATAAATTTTAATTAACCATTGAGATCCAAAATGCCTTCCTAGGCTAAATAAGATCATCTACTGACAGCCAGAGTAATTGGAATAAGTGTGTCTGCAAATACTGAAGGGGTTAATAACATGAGCTCTTTAGAAAATTAACCATTTGAGAGTTTCAGGCTATAAGGAAGTTGGAGCCGTAGGCATCGATATTAAAGGTGAATTCCAGAGATAGAATTTATTCAAACGATAATCTATAATGTTCATACCAGCTCAGCTCAGTGTTTGGCTGGTATGGACATGTTGAGCGAATGGAAGATGAAAGGCTTACAAAAAAAATATGTGAATTAGATACAAGGGGAGGTAGAGGGGTAGGAAGACCTCCATTGAGATGGAGAAACTGTGTAGGACATGCGTTGGAAGATAGAGGAATGACTATAGATCAGGTAAGAGAAGTGGTAATAAATAGGAATGAATGGCGAATGCTAGTGAATAGATGAGTGTAAACGCAGTTGTTTGGGAGAGGGGGTCGGGTGCCAGTTGGACTAGATAATAGTCCATCAGGCGCCTGGCCCGGGGAGCCGGTAGTAATGAAGGGTACGCCTGGAAGAATGGTGGGCGGGCTTGTGATGGTACCATCACATAACAAGACTCTACTGTATATTAGGCAATTTGGACTATAGAACAATAAAGTCCTGCCCCAACATGCAAACACTGTTGCCAACACAGGTGTGGTGCCAAACAGCGCCCAGATAAGACTCAGTCCCCTGTGGCACCTATCCGCACCCTACCAGCCTCGGCAGTGCCATACCAAGACAGTGCTAAGATAAAGACTTTATTGCATAGTAATGGCTGTTGGTCCACAAGTCTATCGCCATCCCCCCTATTAGTCGCCTTGTACGGCACGCAGTAGAATGCGTGAGGCATATTCTTTTTTTCCTCCACCAATAGATGAAGGCCCCGGGGGTAAGATCAAACAACATATCGCAAACATAAAAAATAAACTGACACCCAGACTTAACGCCCTCACGTCACTTGCCCACACAAAATTTGGACACAACAAAGAAACCACCACCACAGTCTACAAACAATACATAAGATCAGTGATGGAATATGCAAGCCCTGCCTGGGCTTCTAACCTAGCTGAAACACATCACAAGACCTTGAAGACTATTCAAAACAAAGCCCTATAAATCATCACAGGCTGCACAGCTACTACACCTACAGATCACCTACAGTACATCAAGAAACCAAAGTCCTCAAAGTCAAAGACCATCTGGACATGAGAGGCAGCAGCCTCCACAAACCATCACCACCCACTATGGCACCACATGGTAGCACATCCACAGACACCAAGAAATATTAAAACAACACCCAGCACACAGTATCACACACAAATACTGTCTTCTCTCCCTCCCTGCCCACCTCAAACCAGCTTCCAGAAGCACATCCATACTCATACCTCTCGCCGCTCCATCCACTCACTCATAGACAACACGCAGCTGCAAGCAAGACTTCCCGAAATCCATCCTTCTGAGTCCTCCCTTCCTCGCGAGGACAGAGTCCACCTGGCCAGGCTGAGATGCGGACACCAACCAGCTCTTCTGAGCTATCAGAAGAGACTGGATGTCTCCGTCATTGACACCTGCCCGGGATGCAACACAGCACCCCATACCATTAAACACATCATAGAAGACTGCATTCCACACAATCACTTATGCCAACAACATATTCTACACTCCTTGAGAGCTCTGTGGAAAAGCCCGATCGTGACCATGGCCTTCCTTAAGGACTCGGGGCTGTTCGGCCAGGCATCCTAGGGAAAGACAACGACGACAACAACAACAACAACAACAACCTACATTATTATTGCATTTCTATTTATTATCAATGTTTACGGCTCCAACTTCCTTATAGCCTGAAACTTGCAAGTGGTCAATTGTCCCAGGTTCATTTATAAGCAATTGGACACGTATCAAAATAACAACTTGGTTTACGAAGCCGTTCATATCAACTTAACACCAAAATGTTGGGAGCTGAATTTTTGGCAGCAGAAAGTGTGACATTTATATATAGAATACAGTATACACATATTTATTTGCGAGATTAAAAAAAATATACATACACTATTACACTATACACCAGGAGGAACCAGAGACCAGGAAACAAAATTAACTTGAACTTATCATGCTTCATTATTAAGCTGTAAATCAGACAATCATGGTGCATAATCACAAGAATAATGATTATACTGTAGCCTAATGTAAAACTTGCAAAACAAACAAAACAAAACTGGGACGACACAAGATATTATCTGTGCTCTCACGAGAAGTGTATGTGATATGGACCATTAGGTCGTACTGTATTTATACTGTATTTATCTTCTGTGTCTGGAATAAAGAATTATTATTATTATTATTATTATTATTATTATTATTATTATATAACCAAAAGAACTCATCAAAATTGCTATGTGGAAATAACGCTTAACAAGTTAATAAAATACAATTTTGAAATAAAAGAACACAATCCACCACATAGGGTGTATTTACCTAATTGTAGTTTACAGGGGTTGAGCTAAGCTCGTGTTGTCCCGTCTCTCAGTCTACTTTCATCCAATGTTTTCTTGAAAATATGGATGTTCCTTGCCCCTACCACCTCCTCCTCCAGCCTATTCCATTTGTCAATACATCTATAGGGGAAGCTAAACTTCCTGATATCGTTCTTGCAGGTAGGTCTTTTTACTTTGTAGCTGTGGCCTCTAGTTATTCCTGTATCCATAATTAATATATCCTCCCTATCCAGCCCTCGGGTGCATTTGTACATCATTATCATGTCTCCCCTCTCTCTCCTCTCTTTTAGACTCGGTAGATTTAATTTGTCTAGCCTCCCTTCATATGGCCTCCCTTTGTACAAGAGCAAGTTAATCTATTTCCCAAGCAAACTAATCGCACATATAACAACGCATAATCGTCACGTTCAAGGAATTAGTTCTGGTAAATTTTACTAAATTCTGTATGAATAAAGCAACTACAATCTATATCAAAATGTTATATTAAACTCAAATATGCAATTTGACAAGATATTATCAATAGCACAAAATACATACAGCACTCACTAACGATAGTGCTATCGAGTAGGTACCTGTGAGCATAACATGAACAGTTGACCCCTACCAATTAACAAAATAATTACTTCACTTTAGATTTGCTTAATTTATAGTCTTGTTTTCCATCGTTATATCTACAACTGTAAGTGAGGAATTACGCTAAATATTGAATGCTGTAGTACATAAAACACAAACCCGTTAAAAATAAAGACGATCACTTTCATATTCAGAAGTACTAATAAACTATAGCCTACTATATTAAAAATTGGGCGGGTGCCCAACCCGGAAAAGGGTTGAAATAGGGGAGCTATCCCCCCGCCAAAGGCGGCTTTCTAGGGCCTTTCCTAGCTGATGCTGAGAGGATTGGGTTCTAGTCATGTGGTGATGGGCTGGTCTATCAGAGTGAGAACTGAGCGATCTCTGCCATACCCATAGCTTACTCTGACTGTTCCTTTTACTTATATATTTTCTAGATCTTAAGTGACGGCGTCTCTTGCGTGGATTGACCTCCTAATCTACCAAGATTGGAAGCCAAAGCGTCACATCTTTCCTTTGCCCCTCAACTTTCTCTTCATAATTGCTGAGGGGCACAGGGCCCTGGGTGGGGCTTTGGTTTCCCGGGCGTTTCCGCACCCTCCTCAGCTCCCCGCCATGGAGTGGCTTCGGTCACCCAGGCTTTATTGTGGTCGGCAGGGAGGGTTCTGTGGGGGCGCTCGGTTATGGCCTTGGCCTTGCTCGGGGCCTTGGGGCTGTTCGGCCAGGCAGCTTGGGGAAAAACAACAACAACAACAACCAAGATTAATTATGTATAGAACATAAATGTATATGCCAGATGAAGGAACGATATAAAAATAAACTTTCTGTATACAGTACTTCATATACCTTAAGTGATTGTTGATACACCTTGCCAGGTAGAGGGATATACAATTGGCCACATAAATTGTAATCATTCCGTGATATTAACTCCCAGAGACCTGTCTGGGAATATTTCCGCCACTCTGCCTGCCTGCCGGTACGGGCGCGCAAATGCCTTGTTTAAGCATCTTGTAGCTTCATAAATAACACAACAAACAATAATAAATCAAATACTATCATCATATGCCTTCATCCAGCTTGAGAATGATAAAAACCTCATTGCTTTGTTCTCTGTTTATTACGGCTTGAGCAGCAGCAAGAAATAGAGCCCTCGAGCATGCATGTTTATATACGTGTGTGACTAAATATTGATCAATACTTGTCTGTGTGCGTGTGTGCGTGTTGGTTACGTGGCCCAGACAAAGGCCTCTTGCACCCTCTCATGGAATCACTCACTGTCTCAGGAGCCGGGCAGTATGATGCAATCATGCGAGAGGTACGGGGGGGAAGGGGAGATGGTTGGGGGTGCTTGTGGGTGGAAGTTGGGAGAGACTTGGAGGAGAGCAGGAGGGGCTGGGGATGGAGCTTAATTCATCACAAAGCTGATGTGGCCACGATTGCACCATGGAAAATGTTATTGCTAGGCAGGAAAGACGGATATGACGTCACCCGAGGTGCTGCCCATTAACTCTATGGACAGAATATGGTGTCACCCAGTTTTAAATATGGAAGAAAACATAATATGGTTGACTAACAAGTGTAACTGTATTGATGGCGTAATGCATAGTGCGCGGAATTTTGATGTGAGTATCCTAGGTTTGAGTCCTCGGAGTGCCACATGTATTTGTTGATTTCATTAATTGAGTTTAGATGTGAAGTTGGTTGGTGTAAAAAACATAATAATACATACATACACATCAAACATAAGATTGATATAAGGATTACTAGACATCCTGCTTCACCAATTGTCCTCGTCTAGTGCTATTTTCTCTGTGCCTCAGTTACAGAAATGGCAAATTGGCAATTCTAGCTTGCTCTTAAGATAAACATACTCTAGTTTTCTTATATAAAACCATAAGTGCTACACAACCTACACTAATTTTACTCTTTTCAAATTTGTTAGATTGTCATAGGAATGAGGTGACCTCAACGCCCGCCACTTTGGTGGTGCATTCAGCCTCTGTAGTGGTGGACCATTGGTGCCTCTCTTACTGTTAGAAAAAGCTCCCCAAAAGCAATGGCCATGGCAGAAACCACCTCCACGCTCCCAGACATGTCCCCACCACCCACTCCAGGGATATTTTTACCATGTGGATTAAAACCATTTGAACTGAAGGAGCAGACCCAGAGCAGTCCCTCACCTAGACAGCAGTTCCACCACCGTTTTGATATTTCCTTAATCCTCGTTGGGTGACCTGGCTGGCAGCACACCGAACATAGAAATGTTCTGAAGAGAGGCACCAATGGTCCATCACTACAGAGGCTGAATGCACCATATAAGTGGGCCAGTGGCAGTCGTTAAAGATCGCCACATTCCTACGCCAGGCCAAGTCATTTGAAAACCAGTAAAATTAGTGTAGGGTATATAGCACTTTTGGTTTTAACACCTGTGAGGCGGGCATAATGGCCTCAAATTATATTCATTCCCTGCTTGTTCATGCATAATGTAGCAATAGGTTTTTACACCATACCTGAAAGAGGATTTATGGAGCTCCGATCTTACTCTCAACCATCTTAACAATTTTACCAACACACCTAAACTTCGTTAGATGCTGAAATAGCCTCCCGAAAATATGCCAGGGACTGGGATTGAACCCAGGACCCTTAGGCTATGAGGCAGAAACTCTACCAGTTAGGCCAAGAAAGATATCTCACTTGGCCTGGTCGGCTCAAGTTATTTCCGCATCTGGTTCTGTTTAGGCTAACCTATTTTTACTGACTTTACACTAAGCAAGAGCCAGAGCGTAATACAATAATATATCCGTGAAAGTACAGTAATACTGTACGGCTTTCCAATGACACCTGAATCATCTCTGTACTGTACGATGTCTGGTTGCCACAGGCCGTAGCTCGATTGGTAGAGCGTTCGCCTGCTAACCGTGAGGTTGACGGTTCGAGCCTTGGGCCAGCCAGTGAGTTATTGGCTGATGTCAGTGCTGTTGGTGAACGGTGTGGTCTAGCAATATGTGGCAACTATTCACTAAGTCCCTGATTCATCAGGGCACCCACCCTAGCTTTGCTATTCAGCAGGGAGTGTATGGTGGTAAAAACTGCATCTTGTCTTGCAACGATCTTGCAAAGGTAGGCCAAAATCGCTAAAAAATTAGCAGTTTTTGCTATGAGTAATGCTGCAGTGGTGCGAGGGAACTCTTTCTCACAGTTCAGTATGAGCCCAGACACCGTGGGCTCCGGATGAGGCCCTCCTGCGCTGCCTGCAACAGTTGGCCTCGCTCCCAGGCCACATAATAGCCGGAAATCGGTGCCCGTCAGGGGACGGGCACCGTCGGGAAGTGGTTAAGTAAGAAAGCAAGGGTGTGTTTATCTTAAGAGTAAGCTATAATGGCTCTTTCTGTAACTGAGGCACAGATAATAAGCAGCAAAGGTGAACAGGTGGTGAAGCAGGATGTTTAGCTATCCTTATACTCCACCTACAGTAAATAAACTCTTGATATTTTTTGTGGATATCAAGTAAATCATCTGGCGACATATATTCCTCGCCTCATTATCTTCCGAGGTAATCTGTTGGCTTGGAAATTAACCCTGCAAGTATTACATTAATGGCTGGGAGTAAATTAAGCTAGACAAAGAGTTAATTAAATATTTTACTAACAGAAATACAAATACTGTAATGAATGTAAAGTGTAACTGAATCAAGGCACAACATTTCAGTAGTATTTCACAGCCTTTCTTTCACTATTCATATATACTGTAAATATAATTATAAACACACATGCATACTCTTCCATTTTACTCTGGATAATGTTAGGTGATTTAATGCAGAATAGGAAGTACTTTTAAGAATCCAAGAGTTTGAAATCTATCGCAATTAATCCCCTGACTCTCGCAGGTCCTTCCTAAGCCGAATTAAATCACCTAATGATACAAAAATATTATAATAGTCTACTTTTTTCCCTTCCTCCTGTTTCTAATATTGTTTTTATTTCATAACATTGTGTTGCTAAATCTTCAATGCCTTATTTCCACACAGTGATTTTGATAAGTTCTTTTGTTTAACCCCTTCTGTATCGGCGACGTCCTTTTAACATTATTCTGGCTACTATTAGACAATTTTATTCAGTTTAAAAAGGGCCTCCATTACTTAACAAGCTTCGAAGTATCTCACTTAACCCTTTTTACGACCTCGGATCCTTCTTGAACTGCACAAAACCATCTAAATACAGTACAGTACATCAAGAATAAAATTAAAAAGATGCTCCCGAAACAGAAGGGGTTAAGGGGAGGCATTTGTTTTTTCTGGATCCCCTTCTCCCTCATGTTTAGCCCCAATAGTTGTAAGATTTTTAGACGTTCACCTCATTAGTTTGGCGATTTTAAGACCTTTCGTGCCATATAGGTGTAGATATTTTAAGACCTTTCGTGCCATATAGGTGTAGATATTTTCCTGGTGAACGAAAGAGAGCCTGTAATTTTGGTATTATAATGTAAAGCTTGCAAAATAAACAAACCAAAACTTGTACGAACACAGTAAACAGACAAAACAAATCGGCATTTTCCTACCAAAATACAGTATACTGTAAAATTATGTACTGTACAAATGTATCTTGAAGGGGGCTCTTGGGGTGTTGTTAAAAGCTTGATAGAGGTCTAGGGAGCAAACAAAAAATGTATAAATTTGCCAGAAGCCGTAATTCCCGAGAAGGGGTGGCCATGAAGATTAGGCGTTTCTCAGGAATTGCTAGGTCAAGTTGCCCGGGCTTGACATCTACCAATAATATTTTGATAGTGAGGATTTGATCTGCCGACCCTTTGATCAGCAGCTGACTCAAGTCTACTGACTATGCCACGGCTCGTGATAAAATATATATATGATAATAATAATATAAAAATAAAGAAATACCCCCCCACCATAACATTCAGTCCTTCCTAATGTGAATAAAATCACCTAATGATACTCAGTATAAAAAATATAGGTGTCACCATACTGAACATTCCCTATTAAAGTCTTCAATATCTTGGTTGTGACAAGATTAATTCTATTGAGAGATCCTGTAGTAAGATTTTATAATGCATTCAAGCTATCTATCTATCTATTTACTCAGACCCAATCCCCACTTTTCCTTTTTTTTTTTTTTTTAAATTAATATTCAAGATAAAACCTGGCAGAAATTGGTAAAGCTGCCTTTCTGCCGGACTGTGAACGTGGGGAGAGCTGCGCGTAGGGGTAAACCAAGAAAGACATGGTACCAGGTACTCCGGTACGATTTCAAAACAAAGAACTTAACCCTCTCCGACATACGACGCGATTTTGAGCCTATTGGGGATACTTTAAAGCCTTTGTTACCATCAGGGGTATTTAGAAACCTTTTGTTTAGTTACTTCAACCTCTGCAGTTGTCTTTGAGTTAGCTGTGGGCAGAAAACTAATTTTGGAGAGGTAATTATAAGAGTACACCCTATGTGGTGGATTGTGTTCTTTTATTTAATAATTTTCATTTTAGTAAACGTTGTTTCCACATAGCGATTTTGATAATTTAATTTGACTTTATATTGTCCTTGTCCCAATTTTGGTTTGTTTAGTTTGCAAGTTTTACATTTTAAGTAATATACAGAAGATAACGGATGACAAAATAGGCGAGGAATAGGGAGGTTTCAGAAAGGGCAGGGGCTGCGTTGACCAGATAGCCTCAATGCGATTGTTGGTAGAGTAGTATCTGGCCAAAAACAGAAAACTCTATGCAGCATTCATGGATTTGGAAAAAGCCTACGACAAAGTAGACTGGGAGGGCCTGTGGGATGTGTTAACAGTATATGGTGTGGGAGGAAAGTTGCTAATGGCAGTAAAATCTTTTTATAGGAATGCAATGGCAAATGTGAAGGTAGGGGATAAGTTAAGTGAAAGTTTTGAGGTCAATGTAGGTGTAAGACAGGGATGTGTCATGTCAGCTTGGTTGTTCAATATATACATGGATGGAGTGATTAGGGAATGTAGGGCTGTATCAATGGGTGTGGGAGCTAGACTGGAATCAGAGGGAAGAACATGGAAGATTTTAACATGCCTATATGTGGACGATGCAGTCCTGTTGGCGGAAAATGCTGAAGAACTTCAGAGAGTGGTCACTGACTTTGACAGGGTATGTGAAAAGAGAAAGTTAAAGGTCAATGTAGGGAAATGTAAGGTAATGGTGTTTGAGAGAAGAATGCATGAAACCATAGATTTTAAGGAAAAATATAGAATCAAGAAAGAAGACAAGAAAAGTTGTAAAATAAAAATGAAAAATTAAGTACTAGAAGAGGTTGAAAGTTTCAAGTATTTGGGAGCTGTACTATGCAAATATGGTAAAATGGAGAGTGAGATAAAAGAGAGAAAAATGCAAGGGAGAAAGGTGATTGGAGAACTTGATAGTATTCTCTTAGGAAGAATGGTTAGCCAGGAAGTCAAAAAGTCACTGAGAAACAGTGTGCTGCTCCCAACACTCTCATATGGAAGCGAGACATGGACGGCAAGTGACGAGGACCTCTTCAAACTGAGAGCTGTGGAGATGAGCTTTTTCAGAATGGCAGCTGGCATGAATAGGCTAGATGGGCCAAGTAATAGGGAAGTGTATGAGTCCTTTGGAATGGAAGAGCAAGCTTTGGGCATTGATTGTGGTGTGGTTGAGTGGATAAAGAGAAGTACTTTGAGGTGGTATGGTCATGTTCAGAGAATGGATGAAGACAGTATGCCAAGAAAGATATATGGGAGTCAGGTGAGTGGAACCGCTAGTAGTGGAAGACCACCTATGGTATGGGAAAAGAAAGTGGAAAAATATATTGAAGAAAAACTTCCACGTAGTGGAAGGGGCATTGTGGCACGGGCAAAGGAGGCATGTCTTGACAAAGTAGCTTGGAGACGTTTCTGTCATGGCCATCCTCTAGTGGGGGTTTCCCAGGGGGAAACAAGGCGTCGGAGATGATGATGATGAATTATAAGAGTGAGAGAACTCTATTTCTTATTGCTAATCTGGCAACCTCTGCGTCATAAATGCGTGAAAGGGTTAAAAGGCAGAGGCAACACATGACAGGGTCGCCTGGAATACCACCATTTAGGACGTGAGACTGTAACCACACTCTTTCTGGATGAAACAGTCTTTAAATTAAAATGTAAAACTTGCAAACTAAACAAACCAAAACTTGGACAAAGACAATATAAAGGCAAAATAACTTATCAATATTGCTATGTGGAAACAACGCTTACTAAAATCAAATCTATGAAATAAAAGAACAAAATCCACCACATAGGGTGTACATTATTACTTGAGCAAGTTAACTTGTATGTATGTATGGCCAATATATATATATAGGCGGCATCACACAAGCAGTTTAGAAAGGAAGCTTTACAAATTTCTGCCAGCTTAACTTGAAAACACAATAAGAGTCAAATTCTATTAACCCCTTCAGACTCATATGATGCAGAGGTTGCCAGATTAGCAATAAGAAATAGAGTTCTCTCATTCTTATAATTACCTCTCCAAAATTAGTTTTCTGCCCACAGCTAACTCCAAGACAACTGCAGAGGTTGAAGTAACTAAACTAAAGGTTTCTAAATATCCCTGATGGTAATAAAGGCTTTAAAGTATCCCTAATAGGCTCAAAATTGCGTCATATGTCGGAAGGGGTTAATACAGTATAGTAAATTTCTATCTATTGCCCGACGCATTGATCCCCGAGGCTGTGGCCATATAACGAGTTCGGGCAGCTCAGTTTGTTGACAATTTGTACATATGGACATTTTCATTAACCCCTTCACCACCATTATGTAATTTTCATCCTATTCTGGTTACCATTAGACAATTTTCTTTAGTTCTTAATCTCTCTAGGACTCAAATGGGTAAGTAAATCTATCTATCTATCTATCTATCTATTGCCTGATGCCGTGATCCCCGAAGGGATGGCCACGAACGAACTGGCCCCATGCACCTCTGTCCCCAGTCAGCCGACACCCGTCCTCCCAACCAGCACCGCCTTCATCCATATACTTCCTCACTCCATCCTTCCACCTCTCCCCCCCCCCTGTCCTTCCACCTCGCTCTTGTACACCTTTTTAGTCATTCTCATTAAACCCCCCTAGTAACATAGGTCCTTCTTAAACTGCATAGATATCACTTAATTTTAGCCAGAATCAAAAGTAAAAAGGCATCATGGTGCTGAAGGGGTTAACCTGTAAAGTGCGACAGGACTCAATTATTGAGATTTTGTTGACTGCATGCCGCAGGACTCTATTATGGCACGATATTCTAACATACACCAAAATTGCAGAAAAGGCAGGATACATAGTAGTAGTAGTAGTAGTAGAAAGTAATCTTGATAAAGCATGGGGAAGACGAGATTTGAAGTTTGATTATAAAGCGTAAATACAGAATAATAAAAATGTTGCGTCTGCTGCCGCCGCCGCCAACACCGTGAACGACCGCAGCAGTGCAAGTACTGGTACTGAGCTGGATACACAGGCATAGTTTGCCTTTTTTCCAGAGAATCTACTGAAAGATACTGTAAGATAGTTGTTCTGTAGGCTGCCTGGCCGAACAGCCCCGAGTCCCTGAGGAAGGCCATGGCCACGATCAGGCTTTCCCACAGAGCTCTCATTGAGTGTAGATTGTGTTGTTGGCGTTAGTGGTTTTGTGAAATGCAGTCTTCTATGATGTGTTTAATGGTATGGGGTGCTGTGTTACATCCCGGGCAGGCGTCGACAACCGAGTCATCCAGTCTCTTCTGATAGCTGCTGGATACACAGGCCTAGTTTGCCTTTTTTCCAGAGGATCTACTGAAAGATACTGTAAGATAGTTGTTCCGTAGGCTGCCTGGCCGAACAGCCCCGAGCTCCTAAGGAAGGCCACGGCTGAGACTGAGTTTTCCCACAAAGTTCTCAAGGAGTGTGTGTTGTGCTGTTGGCGTAAGTGGTTGTGTGTTATGCAATCAGGATAAGTATGAAAATTGAGTGACAACTATGACTAAATGGCAACTCTCGATACAAATATTGAAAACACAATCACATACACTCACACACCATCACTAATGTATTATTAACTTGTACTTCATTACTATTGAGATATGTTGCCTTTATAACTCTTTTCTGGATCATATAATTTGCTCAGCTTATGAAGGACCTGTGGGAATCAAAAGGATAAAAATGTATCTCAATTAACCTTCTGATTTAAATACATCTTTCTTATAATAAATAAAAAAAAAATGTCTAATTAAAATGTAAAACTTGCAAACAAAACAAAATCTTAGCCAGAATAATTGGATTATCTAGGTAGTGATTATATTAGATGCCTCTTCATTTTATACTGGCAGAAGTTAGATGAATTTACTCGGTTTTAAGGGGACTCGCCTCGTTTTCTTTTTCTCTCTCTGGGTTGTATACATTCGGCCCCATTCAGCCCACTGTTTAAGACGTTTACCCCCATCCAGGTGTCAACTTTTTCCTGGCAAGAGGTAGTGAGCCAACATATTTTTTTTTTAAATGTTTTTTACATCAGGCTAAATTTGTATATTTTTCGATAGAAAAATTTCTCCATACAATGTTAGCTCGCTATCGCTCGCCAGGAAGAAATCAACACCTGGATGGGGATAACGTCTTAAAACAGTAGGGTGAATGGGGCCAAATGGATACAAGCCAGAGAAAGAGAGAAAAGGAGAGAAAAAAAAAACGGTGACCCCCCTTAATTAAGGCTGTGTGATGAGATGTGAATACTGTATACAGTAGGATCAAGTGCAAAAGAGGGTATTTTCATATTTGTTTTCACCAACCCACCAAATAATTTACAAATAAACCCAAGTAGTGAAATCAATGAAAGTAATAACTGCATGTGGTACTCCAGGGACTCAAACTTAGGATACAGAGGAAGAGGGTTGTAGGAACGCTGACAGCAGTGACAAGGAATAGGGTGGTCAGCATGGAAGTAGAGAAGTCGCTGCACAATAGGGTGGTGATCCTGACATTAAACAGATTAACTTGCTCATGTAGTAATGTACACCCTATGTGGTGGATTGTGTTCTTTTATTTCATAAATTTCATTTTAGTAAGAGTTGTTTCCACATAGCGATTTTGATCATTTAATTTGACTTTATATTGTCCTTGTCCCAATTTTGTTTTGTTTAGTTTTCAAGTTTTACATTTTAATTGCCGTACGGGAGTGAAGCATGGATGTTGTTGGAGAGACATAAATAAAGAGTGAGAGGGGTGGAAACAAGTTACTCAAAAAGTTCATGTGGAGTCACACGGAGAGGTAAACAAATGAGGAAGTACAAGAGTGACATGGTGTTAATGTGGATGTGCCGGAGAATGTGAAGAGGAACACCTTGAGGTGGTATGATCATGTAGAGCATATGGTGAGTGAGATAATGACTAAAAAAAACGTATGAGTGAAAGTTGTGTTGGGTAGGCTCTGGCTGACGGATGATACAGGACACTTGTAGGCCATTTACTCGTGGCCACCACCTCGGGGGTCAAAGTGTCTGGCAATAGATAGACAGATAGATATATACTGTATAGGGTTCCCGGACATCTCAACCAGTAGACCATTTCAACCAGTAGCTCTCAACCAGTGCCAAATCAACCAAGACCACCCAAACCAGTGCCAAAATATAGTACTAACCTAACCTAACCGTATTGGTTGATTTGGTAATGTAGGTAGCACCAACGAACTTGACAATAATCTGGACCCCTAAACTTCTTATAACTCAAAATGAATTAAAGCAATCGAACTGACATTTTCATCATATGGGAAGAGTCCACCAGGAAATAGGTGTGGAAATTTACAGCCAGTTTGCTCAAGGTTTTTTTGAGTTACGAAGAGGTCAGGGATCGAGATACAGTAATTGCCAAGTTGGTTGGCGCTACCTATAGTTGAGAGCTACTGGTTGAAATGGACTACTGGTTGAGTTGTCCGGTCACCATATATCCTGTTTATGTTTTCAATCTTTTAGAAGCGTTAAGATCTTCCTCCGTCTCTCCGTTATCTCTCAGATCTCTCAGGTACTTTAAGATGCTGTCTTTCTCACTGCTCTGTGGGGAGACAAACATATAGTTAAAGATGGTTATGATGGGCTAATGTTAAAATTTTCAATGGTCTAAATTAAGATAATTTATTGATATTATCAATTTCCCTCTCATATAATTTATAAGTTTATTTAGTTTATTCAAGTGCATTGGGGTTTGTAATTGATGATTAATGTTAAGAACGGGGTGTTACTTAATTATATAACAGTAAAAGTTCATTAATCCAAAAACAAATAGTCCAAAAATATCAATACAGTGGTCCAAATTTGTGAAGATTCTCTCTCTCTCTCTCTACTAATCTATATCCACCTAACCATCCACATCTCTCCTGCCACCAATACATACACGTACACATGCATATATATACTGTATAATTATATACATACACATAACACATGCACACACATACATACCGAAGAGAGAGAGAGAGAGATAGAGTGACACAGATATGATAGATAGGGGGTTACGTTACTTATATATACAAGTAAGTCTCCAGTTCCATGTAAGCCTGGAGCCACCCCAAATGACCCAAGGTATTCCTTCAGGGCAAGAGCAGCCATTCCAGAGGCTGAATTGGCGCTCTGGTGTCCCATGAGGGTGAAATGGACCAAATAGGATGAACGATGGTCCAGATTTACGTCATCCCCCTTTTGGTTGCCTCTTACGACACACAGTAGACAAGTGGGGCATATTCTTTTCATCTACCGCATGGGTAGAAGCCCCCCCTAACCCCATGGGGGGAATCAGCATTAATACTGTAATAATATATAGGCTACTATATATAAATGGGGAAAAATTGATAAACATTCCAATGCGATTTGTAGATGAAGCAAAAATATAGCTTGAATGGGGATCTGGAGGGGGTGTTGATGTAAATGTGTGTTGTCGTTTCGATAGTTTATCATTTTAATGAGTTCGTTATATTAATTTGAACAGTAAATTTTGAGTTTGTTTTAAGTATCCTATAATATTCTAATTGAAGAAGGATCTGGGGGGTATTTCTTAGCTTGAAGGGCGGGGTTTGTGGGGCTTCTTATAATTTACTTGTTGGTACGGTAAACTCCTTTTTATCCAAAATTCAAATATCCAAAAATTTCAGTTAACCAAAGGTTTTACAATCCATATTTTTCACTAGTTTTCAGTTATTTAAGCCTCTCTGGGTGTTAAATTGCAATAATTTAACCTCTCTGAAGTAGACATAGGCCTAGCTTGAATTAGATGATAATTTAAAGTAAGACAGCCTAGAAATGGTTTTAAATGCAACCGTATAAATAGCCATTTGTACACATATTTACCTATACAGTATATAGAGGGACTCTCGTTTATCCGTAAAAAGCGCTTATCCAAAATAAAAAAAAAGACTCATGATTTTTGGATAAAAGGGAGTTTACTGTATGTAGATTTAGCACCCGAGAATGTATATATGTATGTACAGTATATACAGTTGACCCCCGACTTGCGAACGTCCATTCAGCGAAATTTCGGTTATACGAAGATCACAAATTACTACCATTTGCTCACTTAACATACCATAGATCACTTTAACGAACTTTATACCGAAGGCTAGCCTAGCCCCAAACCTTCTTAACACTCAAACAACTCAACTTTTAGTGAGAACACTCCTTAAAAGTTGTTATTAGTTCAAAACTAGGATAGATTCCACATGTTGTTTACAAAGTCGTTTCATGCACTCAAGAAGTCATTTTCGTACACAGTGGATTTCCCCATTTTACCATGAACACATTAAATTGAATAACACATAAGAACTGCTGATTTAAATGCTATTCTTGAATCTTTTTCCATAAGTTTGTTATGTATATGCTATAGCAGCATATATTTATGGTTGCGAAAAATACTTCAATTGGTTAGCCGCCTAACCTCGTGTCATTTCTCTACCAATTTTTCGCCCGCTCTCACTATCCACAGTGGCTTCCTGGTTCATTACTTTTTCCTAGATCTACCCATTTGATTGCTAATCTGATTTTGTTTTCATAATTTTGTCATTTATACGCGTATGGCATCATCAACTCGTTATTTCGAAAGACTAATATTAGTTAGCCTAGCTAAGCCTAGCCTAGCCTAGCCTAGGCCTAGCCTAACTGTTGTTTCGTTTACAAGTCAGTTCTGGGATTTGTAGGGTTTTTTTTTCCTGAACTGCAAATTTAATGGTCTCTATCATAGCTTAAGATTGTATTCATTAAAGCAACCTTGGAACACACCAAAAATACCGTTTGTCTGCCTGTTTAGACAAAAATGGCCAGATAGTGAATGCCGACATCGGGAGCAGACGACAGCAAAGCTCAGGGTCTTCTTCTTCTTTAGAACCCGCCCGCAGACCGTGCAGATCCACAGGGCTGACCTTTGAATCGGTACTGGCTCAGAAACGTTAGTAGGAGGGAAAGTTACCAAATAAAAATAATCCGCTAGATCCATTCTCAAATGTCGCTAGAAGGCTGCTAAATAGTAAATTTGTGCCGAAAATCTTCCGAATAATGCAAGCCTCTAGACTATCAATCAAATGTGGCTTGAATCTACAGAATATCACCAGAATTTGTGTCACTAGATGTAAGTATTTGCCGCTAGATAAAAATATAAACCTAGGTCTAGCGGAAAAGTAGCAAACTTGACAACACTCCTGCTGCTTCCCTTACGATCCCATGAATGACTCGGTTTGTGTGTTACCGGTACTTATGTGTTTTATTGGCCAGTTGTATGTTATGTTGCATATGTACTTATAACTACATCAGCAATATAACATAAAATACTCATATATTGATTCGGTTTGAGCAAAAAGGTGGGTAATATAGGTGGATAGGGGAAAAAATTGGGGTCCTAGAACCAAACGAATTAATCCCATAAGGCTGTCGTTACGCCCAACGTAATTTCGCTCTGCGCACGGTATTTTCGGAACGGAACCTGTTCGCTAACCGAGGGTCTACTGTACAGTACTCAGGCCCAATCCCAATTTTTTTTTTTTTTTTTTCTTTTATTTGGTGGGGGGCGCGACTCAAGATAGAGCCCGAATAGGGAAAACACAACAGAAAACAATGAACACACAAAAACAAAATACAAATTCACACAACTTGAAAGATGTCAAATTCTCCAAAGGACTCACTTGTTGGTATGTAGATTTAGCTTCAGAGAAGTCTTCCTTGGACAGTCCAACCTTGCCCAGCACATTGAGTTTCTCCTGCACCATGGGCCAGATGTAGTCGTCTACGGTCCCTCGAGCCACAAGGTACTGAACCAACACTGAGTCATCCTGCCCGATCCTGTGGGCTCGGTCCTCCGCTTGTATCAACTCCTGAGAGATAATTCAACATTTGATTAACTCATGAACTAGTGATAACATACATTTTAACTCCTCCACAAATGATAGGATGTACAGTGAATTGGTCTTCACATCTGAAGAAACACATAGCTGAATATAATTGTCTAATATTATCCAGATGTAGTCGTCCACAGTCCCTCGAGTCACAAGGTACTGAACCAACACAAGTCCTCCTGCCCGATCCTGTGGACTCGGTCCTCTGCTTGTATCAACTCCTGAGAGAGTAAAAGGGTTAAGTGAGGTAGTTCGAAGCCTGTTAATTGCTGGATTCCCACAGATGCTTCCTACGCTGAATATAATAGTCTAATATTATCCAGATGTAGTCGTCCACGGTGCCTCGAGCCACAAGGTACTGCACCAACACTGACTCCTCCTGCCTCCTCTGCTTGTATCAACTTCTGAGAGAATAAAAAGGGTTAAGTGAGATAGTTTGAAGCCTGTTAACCCTTCAAACTCGGATGGTACACGTGTGTACCATTATGTTTTGCCCCCAGGAACCCGGGTGGTACAACATTGTACCAGTGGTTGAAAGCCTGTGAGCTTGGTGTGCGAGGCGTCGGTCCGACGCATGTAAACAACAGCTGGCTGGACCGACGCCCCGCATCTCCGGCCACAAGAAGGAGAGCGTCGCTTGTTCGTGTGTGCCTGTATGTTGTTGTTAAGTATCGAAAAGTATTGTAAAGTGGCTGTTGTTGCCGTAAGTTATCTCCACTGAAATCATCATCACAACTCAACCAGTTGACTTAGAGAGCTCTACTTAACGCCATTCTACAGGTAAATAACACAGCTACGCTTGGGGATGCGCGGGAATGCGGGAAGCAGTCAGCATAACAATGATACGGTAGCCTAGCCTAGACGTTTTTCGGCCAAAACACCCGGGTTTCGGCCAATATTTATGTAATGCGTAGCCGGGGCTGGAGGGTTAATTGCTGGAGACCCCTTTTAAAATAAATACAATCGTTTAATAGTACCCAGAATAAAATTAAACAGACATCGCCGGTACAGGAGTCAAGTGAGGAATTACTGTACAGGTACTGTATAATCTACTTGGTGTGTGTGAATTTGTGTTTTTTTTTTTTTTTTTTTTTTCCCCTGTCCGGGCTCTGTCTCGAGTCGGCCACCCTCAGCTGAAAAAAAAAGGAATGTGCCAGAGTAGCCCTATATAAATAAATAGATAATCTACTTCTGACTACCACTTGGCAATATTTCGCAGTTTAGGAAAGATGTTTAGGAATCAAAGGGATACAAACTATCTCAATTCAACCATTTGATTCCCACAGATGCTTCCTAAGTTGAATATACTGTAATTGTTTAATATTATCCAGATGTAGTGGTCCACGGTACCTCGAGCCACAAGGTACTGAACTAATACCGAGTCCTGCTGGCCGATCCTGTGGGCTCGGTCCTCTGCTTGTATCAACTCCTGAGATATTATTCAACATTTTATTAATGGGGAGGTAGTTGTTTAGTTCCATTAGTTTTGAGATTCTAAGACGTTCGCCCGAATTTCTTTGTCAATTACAAGACCTTTCACCCCATTTCTTTGTAATTTTTAAGACTTTTCATGCCATTTAGGCGTCTTTTTTTTTCCTAGCAAGCGATAGCGAGCCTGTAATTTTTGAGGAATTGGCCTTTGGCCGGGACATTTTTTTACCGAAAAAAGTACAAAATAATGTCGAAGGTGGATCTGGAGGATGTTTTTTTCAAGCCTGATGGAGGCATAGGGAGGATACTAAAACAATAATTTAAAAAATAAATAAATAAATAAATAAATAAATACTGTACATAAATACCCAAATACATACCACCAAGGCTACCACCTTTGCCCCTCAACTTTCCCTTAATAATTGTTAAGGGGCACAGGACCTTGGGTGGGGCTTCGGTGTCCTGGGTGTTTCCGCGCCCTCCTCAGCCCCTCGCCTGGGAGAGACTTCGGTCACCTGGGCTTTCTTAGTGGTAAAGCTGGGAGGGTTCTGTGGGGGCACTTGGTTATGGCCTTGGCCTTGCTGGGGACCTTGGGGCTGCTCGGCCAGACAGCCTGGGGAACAGCAGCAACAGCAACAACAACAACAACAACAACAACAACAACAACAACAACAACAACAACAACAACAACAACAACACCTACCCCCTTAAGCAGTTTTGGATTGAACTGAAACTCATTTATTATTTCTTTACCAGATATTTGTACTTTGGAAGTTCCTTTAAATTTTTTGAGGCTTCAACATGTATCAATAAACTGACCCGTCAACATGCATCAAAATTAGTGACCACGACTAATGTACTATCGGCGGCATAAGTCTTGTCGCCTTCTTTGCCTAACAGCTCTAACCCCTGCTCTCCACCATCACCCTACGCTCTCACAACCACAAATCTCACATTGTGACATCTGGTGGTAGAATTATCAACGTTTTGTACACCTAACATTATTTAGTTTATGAATTTTGCGAGTTACGGTAAGGCAGAAGAGGCGACAGAACTTTTGCCGTCAACTGTACATATGTTTGCATGTTTGTATATACTCTGGCACCTTCCCCAGTTTTCCATTTGTTTTTTTTTGTTTTTGTTTTTTTATGGGGGTGGCCGACTCGAGACAGAGCCCGAACAGGGACATCACAACATATCAGAAAAACATATACTGTACATCCAATAAACTGACCCCCGGATTCCAGAATAGTTCAGCGAAGAGTACGAGTTGTGCTGCGGTCAAGGTGATACCGGTGTTGGCGGCTTTGATGGATAACACCGCCACCTTTATGTCTTCATTGGTCTGGAACCGAGTCACCAAGTTCTGTCTCAGTTCACCGGCCGTCTTCCCATCAATCCTTATGTATCTGTAAAGTCAAACATAATAATAATGATATTACAGTGCACTCCCGTTATCCGTGCTCCAAGTATCCGCGATCCTTGCTATCCGCGGACACCCCTAAATATCCCATTACTTGTTATCCGCGCAAAATGTACGCGTTATCCGCGGATTTCCACTCGATCGAGGAAGAAAGCAGTGCTGCCATTAACCAAGAAAGGCGAAATATAAGAACATAAGAATATGGGAGACTGCAAAAAGCCGATTGTCCCACACAAGGCAGATCCCTCTAACACAAGGCAGATCCCTGTAACACAAGGCAGATCCCTCTAACACAAGGCAGATCCCTGTAACACAAGGCAGATCCCTCTAACACAAGGCAGATCCCTCTAACACAAAGCAGATCCCTCTAACACAAGGCAGATCCCTGTAACACAAGGCAGATCCCTCTCACACAAGGCAGATTACTTACTTGTGTGTGTTGGATAAGGGAGAAAAACTTAGTGCTACTGAACTCTATTTCATGTTATTTTCTTTTCCTTCTCATGTTCATCTGGCTTAATGTGTTCTAACTGGTTCTAACAATGGTTCATGGGTTGAGGATAAAGTGAAGACAATCATGTTCAATAATTTTTGTTTAGATCAAAGTGCAGATAATCTTGATTAATGTGTTATAAGCGGTTCTAAGAATGGTTCACAGGGGAGGGGATGATGATATGACACAAGTGACACCTGGATTTACCTTTGGAATGTACTTGATGTCCACTGCTTTGGACTGTGCCTGAAGCTTAGTGGAGCAGTGGAACAGTCATTGTGGATCAAAGTGAGTATCCTTTAATCATTGGGTACATATTAATGTCATTAGGTAAGTCAAAATAGTGTATTTGAGGGTCCAAGATGGGTGAGCTTGGTACGACCTAAGTCTATTTCCCATTGAAATCTCTATGTTAAACACTGCCCACATATCCGCGGAAAATACGCGGTACGACTTAGGCGCGGATACAGGGAGTGCATTGTAATAATAATAATAATAATAATAATAATAATAATAATAATCATCTATTTTCTTGTTTATCAAAAATGCTGGTTCTTCCGGATCCCCCAGCTAAAAAAAATTAAATAAATAAAAATGGGGAATGTGCCTGCGTATATAGATAGATAGATAGGTTCTGCCAATATAGGAATTCAACAGCGTTTGGCATACTAAAGTTACAAGAACCATCCACAATTATCATATTCTGTAGTTGACAGTCACAACATCCCTTCCATAGTTGTAGCTTCTTGCAAAGAGGAGGGTCTTCAACTCTCTTTTGAAGGACTCTACAGAATATCAATATCTACCTTGTATAATTCTCCTACTCGACGAGACAGAGAAACGGGCGAGAGAACGCGAAAGTGGTCCCGGACCCTGAGAATAGGAACTTTAAATGTTGTTTCTGTTCGGGCTCGGTCTCATGTCGGGCACCCCCAGCAATGGGGGTATGTGCCTGAGTATATACAGTATACTGTATACATACATACATACATACATACATACATACATACATACATACATACATACATAAAAATTTAAGATTTAGTGTTCCACACATACGTGCAGTTTCAGTCTCTTGTCCTAATGGCGGCGTTCCAGGCAACCCTGTTAAGGGCTGCTTCACTTGTCAAGTTCTTGGATTTGAGATCGGCACGTATAGTCCGATCCCAGGTCTTCCTCGGCCCACCCCTTGGTGCAGCTCCCTCCACAATCACAGACCTGCATTTTTTCACCCAATTTTGTTCATCCATTCTCTCCACATGTCCATACCATCCCAGTCTACTTGTACGCGTCACCTCGCTAATACTTTTTATACCTAAGCGTCTCCTCAGCTCAACATTTGTTATTCTATCCTGTAGCCTGGCCCCACACATCCATCTCACCATTCTCATCTCATTACGTTCCATTCTGTTGAGATCCTCTACTTTAACGGCCTATGTTTCTGAGGCATACGTCACTGCACTTCTAACACATGAGGCATACACCTTTCCCTTCAGGGGGAGAGGCATTCTTTTCATGGTCAGGATTGGCAGCAGTTCTCTGAACTTCCCCCAGCCACACCTAATTCTAGCAACAGTGGCAGCCTCGGCCCCACCACCGGCAGAGATGGTATGTCCTAGGTAACAAAATTTGTTCACCAGCTCCAATGACTTATTTCCAAAATTCACAGCCACAGGATCATCATTTAACACAAGCTCGCCTTTGCACACTACGCACTCAAATTTCTCTATTTCTGACTTATCCTTCGGCAGGGGCCCCTTTATTCTACTACAGCATTTACTCCCATGGTGTACCCAACATCGACATATATAATTATGAATATCAAAGAGGTTTGGCATCCTCTACCCAACCTTAGCCATTTCTGTCAATCTCTTTTCCTGTACCAAAACAGGAACTGCACAATATAAAGACAAAAACTCATCAAAATCACTATGTGGTAATAAAGCATTGAAGATTTAGCAAAACAATACTATAAAATAATAAAAACACCATTTTAGTACCAGTGGCGTATTGTTTTATTTGATTTCTGCTACATTTAGACAATTTCATGAAGCTTAGGGAGGATAAATGGTAGCTAAAAGGAATAATTGAGATAGCTTGCAGCGTTGTAATTGAGATAGCTTGCAGCGTTTAATTGAGATAGCTTGCAGCGTTGTAATTGAGATAGCTTGCAGCGTTGTAATTGAGATAGCTTGCAGCGTTGTAATTGAGATAGCTTGCAGCGTTGTAATTGGTAAACGTCCTTCCTAAAAGCTACTACAGTATAATCATCTAATAGTTCCAAGAATATCATGTAAAGGATGTCACCAATACTGAAAGGGTTAATCTATCTATCTATCTATCTATATACTCAGGCCCAATCCCCACTTTTGCTGTATTTTTTTTATTTTTTTAGGGGGGGGGGGGGGGGGGCTGACTCAAGACAGAGCCAGAATAATGAACACACAAAAACAAAATACAAATTCACACACATCTAGGTCATCCAGGAGAAGACCCAGTGACCAGGGTCACCGAGAGTTAAACTATGTCAAATTATCTAACAACAATAAAACTCACTTTGTCTTGGTCTTCTCACACACTTCCGTCAACTTATCCATCATGACCTGGTGATGGGCGAACACCAGAAACTTTTTGTCCGACTCCAGCAGCTCCTTCACATACTCTCTGCAAGATAATAATAATAATAATACAGTAATAATAATAGAGTAGGGGGAGTGCTGGAGAGCCCCTCTACTATCGCAGTCATATAAATGGTCTCTACCAAGCTAAGCACTCTCCTCAATATCTATCTATCTATCTATCTATATGCTCAGGCCCAATCCCCACTTTTCCTATTTTTTATTTTTATTTTTCCTCTATTTTATTTTATTTATTTATTTATTTTTTCTTGGGGGTGGCCGACTCAAGACAGAGCAAGAATAGGAAAACACAAAACACAAGACAAAACAACGAACAAACACAGACAAAACACAAAATTCACACACATCTAGGTCACCCAGGAGAATACCCAGAGACCAGGGTCACCAAGGTCGCTCCAGCACTCCTCAATATCAAAGGACAAATTCAGACGTGTGGGTCATAGAGAGGCACTTAAAACTAAAGCCGGTATCACACGAGCACTTCTTCACTCAACATTTATCCTCAACACTAGTCTGGCAGCTTATGAGGTAACTACTTAATATATTTCGGTCACCGAAATGCATCTATCATCAGTCTAGTTTTCGATACTCTTACAGTTTCTTACAGTAGATCCTCTGGAAAAAGGCAAACTAGGCCTGTGTATCCAGCTCAGTACCAGTACTTGCACTGCTGCGGTCGTTCACGGTGTTGGTGGTAGCAGACGCAACATTTTTACTATTCTGTATTTTTGCTTTATAATCAAACTTCAAATCTTGTCTTCCCCATGCTTTATCAAGATTACTTTCAAACTCCCTTATTGATTAGGAATCGACTACATACTGGGGCAGTGCATTCCACTCATTTACCACTCTATCACAAAATGAGTTCTTTGCCTTCTCAAGCCTATTTCTTTCTTTGTAAATTTTCGTAGAGTGTCCTCTCGTTCTTGTTCCATCCCGCATCAAGAAGATACCTTCACACACATCCTCATCATACTTTCCTGACACTATCTTAAAAGTCTCTATCATATCCCCTCTCTTTCTCCTATATGCCAGTGTCGGAAGCCCCAGTGTCCTCAACCTCTGCTCATAGCCCGCGTTCTTCAACGTTGGTACTAGCTTGCTAGCTCTCCTCTGCACTTTCTCCACTGCTTCTATATCCTTTACCATATATGGAGCCCACACCTGGTTCGCATATTCCAGGTGCGGCCTAACCAGCGCTGTATAGAGATTCCTGAAGATTTCTTCGTCAAGTGACACAAATGTCCTCCTTATCAGCCCTACAATTCTATTGGCTTTGTTTATCTTTTCCGCTAAATGTTCTGAGAAATTTAACTTATTGTCTATCACTACTCGTGACAAATATTGAAGAAATGTTGCCAGAAAAATTTTGATCATCGAATGTTGACTACAAAAGCTCTCGTGTGATACCGGCTTAAGAAGCAACGATTTTTAGAAAACAAAAACATGTAACTATTACATTAAGGGGAGATGGGCGTATTTATTTATTCATTTATGTATCTTTTTATTATTTTATTAGTTTCCTCCTTAGACCTCCATCGAGCTTAACAAAACATCCATTAGATCCCCCTTCTACAATATTAATTTGTAAATTTTTCGGTAGAAAAATTTGTCTGCTTCTTCCAAAATTACAGGCTCACTATCGTTCGCCAGGAAAAAAATTGACACCAAAATAGCCCGAAAGGTCTTAATATTGACAAAGAAAAGGGGCGAAAGGTCTTAAAATTGACAAATTATGGGCCGATCGTCATTTAATCAGAAAACTAATGGGACTAAACATGAGGGAGAAGGAGGTCCAGAAAAACGGCCCTTCTCCCCTTAATAGTAAAGAAAATTACTACAAAAATACACAAGCAGATAAATAATTTAACCCCTACTGTACCGACGACGTCTTTCTATTTTATTCTAGCTATATTTAGATGATTTTGTGCAGTTTAAGATGGATCTATGGTAGTATGAAGAGTTAGAGTGAGATAGTACGATGCCTGTTCGTTGCTGGAAGCCTTTTTAAAACTGAATAAAGTCGTCTGACATTAGCCAAAATAAAGTGGAAAGGACGTTACCGGTACTGAACGGGTTAAACAATGCAAGATAAATAAAAAATGTATGTTTGAACAAATACATAAAGTCAGAACCAAACATAATATTCTAAATAATCTTACCCAACAGCCTTTAGTTTAGCATGAGCCGACTGAGAGTAGAACTGTAGTAGGGCGCTCTGTTTGTCCAAGCCACTCAGAGTCCTCAGTCCAAGCTTCTGTGCCGTCGCCTCCATTTCCCGACTGCTATTCTCAACCATTGTGGGGTCCAGTATTACTGTCATTCTAAAAGAAAGAGGTATTAGGTTAGGTATAAGATCTATCTATCTATCTCTTGCCGGACGACGTGATCCCCAAAGGGGTGGCCACGAACGAAACGCCCCATGCACCTCTGTCCCCAGTCAGTCGACGCCCCTCCTCCCAACCAGCACCGCCTTCATTCATATACTTCTTCACTCCATCCTTCCACCTCTCTCTCAGTTACCTCTCCCTTTCTGTCCTTCCACCTCGCTCTCGTACACCCTCTTAGTCATTCTCTCGCTTCCCATACGTTCCATATGGACGAACCATCTCAAGGTGTTCCTTTTCACACTTTCCAGCACATCCAACTCCACACCACACCTAATTCTTACTTCCTCATTCGTCTGTATATCCCTCGTTGTAACTCCGCACGCACTTCTCAAGTAACTCGTTTCCACCCCTCTCACTCTTGGTCTGAGTTTCTCCACCAACGTCCATGCTTCGCTTCCGTAAGTCAATGTCGGGACTACCATACTGTCATGCAAGGACTTTTTCACTTCCACGCCGACCACCCTATTTATTGTTACTGCTTTCAGCATTCCTACAACCCTCTTCCCCTGTTGCACCCTCTCCCGCACTTCTTCATCCATACTCCCATCTTTAATCAGCACACTGCCCAGATACAGTACTTAAATGAGCTGACAATCACCATAGCCTTACCGTTCAACTTCACCTCACACTCTGTGGCTTCACCCCTTTTGAAGACCATAACCTTGCTCTTCCCCTTATTTACCTTCAGATTCTGTTTTTTGGCACACTGTTTCAAACATTTACCAGACCCTGCAACTCCCATTCATTATCGCTCATCAGAACTGTATCATCAGCAAACAGCAGTACAGGTAGCTTCCACTCATTTCCCTTCCTTATCAGCGATACACCAACATCCCCTGCTCTTCCTTGTATTTCTTTCATGACTCCATACATACATACTGTACATACGGGTTTAAAGACCGCAACCGTCCACAGTGAATGTGGCTTCCATGGTACAATCACAGTACTGCACACAGTGCACAGCAATCATAACACGGTGGCTACAGTCTTTACTGCAGTACAGTACAACAAAGTCTTGCCACAATTCCTCAATTCCTGTAAACTACAAATAGGTAAATACAAATAGGTAAATACAACAACGCCCCATCATGTTATCACTGTGGCTGATGTTGGTATAGCACTAACAGTGTCTCAGCAAAACTAAAAAAAAAAGTCCCCCTGAAGCACTTGCACCTGGCAAAATCGCACCACACCAGCCTTAACCGTGCTACAATAAGGCACCGTAATCACCGTAATTGCTACAAGAGGCTGACTGCATCACCGAAGTGGTGGGCGGTGGGGTCGCTGCATCCCTACGCCAGAGAGAAAGGCCGACTTGTGCCAGTGGGCTGTGAGAGTAAGACACTAGGGAACCATGGGGCACACCATTATGGCCCCACTGCTGCCACCACTCTCAGGAAGAAAGATAGAAATAAGAATGATGAAAAAGGTAAAGTCAGAACTAGCAATGGGAAGTAGAGGACACCAACCCTCACTCTGATAGATCCAGCCCACCACTATACATATACTGTATACAGTAAACAACCACGGGGATGTATACAGTATACTCTGGCACTTACCCCATTTTTTTCCATTTTCACACACATCTAGGTCTAACACATCTAACTACTGTATTATCCTATAATATTTTCATCTTGTTTCACTGTTGGCTTTGAAGGGAAAATTCCAGGAAAATACTCCAATATTACCTTTGTTTAGCAGGCAGTTGATCCAGAACTTGTGACTTAAGTCTGCGGATCATAAACTTTGCCTCTAGCAGTATCTGTAGTTCTCTCATGTTGCTGGCTCCGTTAAAGTCCCAGCCCCAGTTAGTTGACTTGCCAGCACAGTAACGAATACCATAATCTTGAAAACTGTAAAGGAAACAAATATATACAATCTATTTATATTTATTTATTTAGTTTTTGTGTGTTCATTGTTTTCTGTTGTGTTGTCCCTATTCGGGCTCTGTCTTGAGTCGAACACCCCCAGAAAAAACAAAAAAATTGGAAAAGTGGAGAATGGGCCTGAGTAAATACTGTACATACAAATACAATACAATACTCCAACACCAAACACCTCACAAAGAAATTAATGAAAGCAAGCATGTGTATCCACCGGGATTGGAACCTCGGTTACCACATACAGATTTTAAACACTCTAACCATTACACATTCAAGGCAGTTAATAAATACAGGTAAATTAATCATTCGTCACCATCATTATCTCTGATGCCTTGCTTCCTCCTGGGACCCCCGCTAAAGGATGGCCATTATATAATTTATAATGTGAAACTTGCAAAATAAACAAACTAAAACTGGGATGTCACAATATAAAAGCAAAAGAACTCCTCAAAATCGCTATGTGGAAATAACGCTTTAATTAAATTAAATATTTAAATAAAAGAACACAAAACCACCAGGCACACGCGGACCAACAGATAAACAAACTGGGAGGAAGGGCGGGAAGCCGATCAGACCCGAGTGTGTCATAACCGAACCGAGTGTGACGTCATGGCACCGAGTCTATTCCTCGGTAGATTGAAAAGGTCCTGTGTTATTAAGAGCTTTCGCATCTAGTGTGTCCGCGGAAGAACAAAAGCGCCTTACTGAACGGTATGTTACCGAGAGCATGACTGTACAGTACTTTAAATGTTTTGCACTACCAACGATCTCATTGAAGCTATCAGGTCAATGCAACCACTACCCTCTATGAAACCTACCTGCTATTCACATATTATATCATCCGTTACCTTCTGTAGTCCACCTGTTAACTACTGTATACAGTACTATAGTCTGTTCATTCTAAGTTGGGTATAAATCGTAACCTCTAACATCTGTAACTAAAAAAGGGCTAGAGCAAATGAGCTGTCAATTTATACACATATTCCCTAGCCAAGTCTTCCTATTTGGCAGAAATATTATCTCTATTACTCTAGTCCTTTTTTTAGTTATGAGAGGTTACGAGTTACGATTTCTGCCCAACCTAGAATGAACGGACTATACCTGTACTCTGAGGTTGGATGCTCAAATCTAGCAAGAGTTATTTCCACATAGCGATTTTGATAAGTTATTTTGCCTTTATATTGTCTTTAAGTCCAAGCTTTGGTTTGTTTATTTTGCAAGTTTTACATTTTAATTGTTACAAATGTCCAGTTAAGTCCCTAACAAGGGCACGTCCTTGTTACAAGGACTTAACTGGACATTTGTAACAATTAAAATTTAAAACTTGTCAATAAGGGAGTGCACGGTATTAAAAAATACTTCATATGCTAAGTAGGCTAATTCCCCTATACAGTGAAGTCACTCATTTTGCGATCAATTGACCACATGCGAGTTTCGGTCTATAAGGAAGTTGGAGCTGTAGACATCGATAATTAACAGAATTATCACCTAAATTGCAGTTGTAGTGCTTATATGAATACATAAAACCCAATTCAACATACGTTTTATCCATTAGACATCTACTTTATTAATGTATTCCTGTTTAAAATACCGATGTTTTTTTTTTTTTTTTTTTTTTTAATATTAGTTTAACCCTCCTGGCCCGGTTGTCATTTTAAAATGACACCACGAATTAAGGGCAGGAGCCCGAGTGTCATTTTAAAATCTGTAAGCTTGAAAGCCTATTCAGCTTGGTCTGAACGCTGTGCGTCCGACGCATGTAAACAAAGCCGATCGTTACGTCACCGCACCTCCGAAAACAAGAAAGAGAGACTCGTTTGTTATTGTATGTCTGTATGTCGTTGTTTCAGTAGTGAAAAGATCGTCATATTGCTAACATCGCCTGCATGTGCTCTCCACTGAAATCGTCATCACAACTGAACCAGTTGACATAGAGAGCTCTACTCAACGCCAGTCTACAGATTGGAAACCGCACTACATTTATAGATGTGTGGGAAATTTCTAGCAGTTAAACTAAACAAAAATACGGTAGCCTAGGCCTAGACGTTTTTTGGCCAGATCGCCCGGGAAGCCCACACTGTCATTTTGAGAGCCTGCCCGGGCCAGGAGGGTTAACCAGACCACTGAGCTCTACAAAAGAACTCTCATAGGGCTGGCCCGAAGGATTCGACCAAGATATATAACTAAACGAGTCAAGATAGATAGGGAAGGGCAGTAGTAGAACAAATCGAGGAAGGTGAAGACACGCAGACATTTCTCGCCATTTCACCAGTTCAGCCGGACCACATGAGCTCCACATCAGAGCTCTTATAGGGCAGGGCCGAAGGATGAGGCAAGAACTGCTACACCGCAACACCAACCAAGAAGTGATCAGGGCGAAGAATGAGAGATCAGGTCAAAGGTAGAAAATCACATCGAGAAGCAAAAAATGCATTACCGAAGGGAATCAAGTCAGTCCGGCCACAACAGCAACCGAAGAGACAAAACGGGTCAGGAGTCAATCACCTAGCCAGGCCAGGGAGACATGAGATAGAGGCTGCCCAAGGACAGCCAAATGGGACAGAATAAGAATAGAAGGGGAAAAACATAGAATGAGGAATGAAAAACTACTCAAAATTAGTCAAGCTGAGGACGAAAGCTCAAGGGGAGATAGGAAGGGAAATGACCACATCCATCCCCCATCAAGCCCCAGTCGCCGGCCCCCAAGCCCCCCAACCGCGGCAAGGAGAGTAGTATCAATGGGGTAATACCGATGTTTATGGCACCAACTTCCTTATAGCCTGAAACTCGCAAGTGGTCAATCGGTGTCAGAAAAATTGCGCTAGATACGAATTCGCTAGATACGAATGCATAAACCAATAGGAAAATGGCTAATTGGTGCCAAAACTGGGACTGAGTCACTATTTTCAGAGTTTTTCAGATTTTACTTACCTTACAAGTTTAGGGTTAAGTTCAGAAAGCTTGGTCTTTCTCCTATATTTCCGTTTCTTCACACAGTTGATAATTTTGTACTTTTTATTTCTCATATTGATCATTTTAGGATCTCACTTCTCTTCCCTGTTTCCTATCTGATTCTCATCTTCCGACTTTTCCCTGTCCCTATCTATATATCTATCTGTCTATCTAGCTAGCTATCTCCCTTATTAACCTAAGAAGTGCACATGGGGGATATGAGACACCACACTCCTGTGCTGACGTATTTGAGCTGTTCCCATCACTAACATCGTTATTTTACCATAAATAGCATTAATACTTATCCATATGCGCCTATTATAGGTTGATTATAAAGGTATTAACCTGTTACAGCAATAAAACAAGTGGAAACAGCGTTTGGATGGTCAAAATCGGCGATACAGGCCGGGAGTTACATAATGTATGGCTGATGCCCTCCTCCCCTCCCCTTGTCTGGAGAGACACTGTTACGCAATAGTCTCTCTCTCGCTCTTTCCCACGCTTGGTAACAGTGATGAACGCCCTGCTACCAACTCGCTAATGTTAGCACGAAAATAGACCACAGAATAAGGGAATAACAGGGAAAATAGGTGATAACTGAAGGAGGGGAGGAAAGTGGGGAAGGAGGGGAGGTGGAGGAGTGATATTTGGCATGGCCCAGGGGCAAAACAAAAATAAACAAAAACAAAAACAAATTATTCTTTTTTTGGGTGTTTTAAATGGATTTTTTTTTTCCCTTACTCCTAAGAGTCTTCCCACAGTCCGCCGGGGGAACTCTTAAGAGTCTCCCCGCAGTTCCCGGGTTAATGAACATAAATAATTGTGGATTGGTTTGGTCCGATTTGACACCCCAATAAAAAAACACATATTGTTGACTATAGCCTACCTTGGAAATAGCTTAGGATCAATGGCTCCAATCTGTGTGTATAGCTCCGAGGGTCTTGATAGAGCCGGGGTACCACTTAGTAACATAACTCTCCGGGCTTGTTTTACTATGGGGGCCGCTGCTTTGTAACGGGCCGTCTTGAAACTCTTGATCATGTGAGACTCATCCTGTAACATGGAGAACAAACATACATAATGTTACATAACATATATACATAACATGGTGATGGGCTGGTCTATCAGAGTGAGACCTGAGCAATCTCTGCCATACCCATAGCTTCCTCTGACTGTTCCTTTTACTTATATACTTTCTAGATCTCAAGTGACGGCGTCTCTTCCGTGGATTGACCTCCCAATCTACCAAGATTGGAAGCTAAAGCGTCACATTATTCCTTTGCCCCTCAACTTTCTCTTCATAATTGCTGAGGGGCACAGGGCCCTGGGTGGGGCTTTGGTTTCCCGGGCGTTTACGCACCCTCTCAGCTCCCCGCCATGGAGTGGCTTCGGTCACCCAGGCTTTATTGTGGCCGGCAGGGAGGGTTCTGTGGGGGCGCTCGTTTATGGCCTTGGCCTTACTCGGGGCCTTGGGGCTGTTCGGCCAGGCAGCTTGGGGAACAAGAACAAGAACAAGAACAACAACAACAACAACAACAACAACAACAACAACATATATACATACACATATAAAAAAAAATAAAAAAAATAAACACACACTCACACACAATAAGGTACAATAAGGTAACATGAGAATAGCTCTGAATTATTTAGATGAAGAGATGTTAGCAAAAATAATAGGGACAATAATACGACCAAGACTGGAGTATGCAGCAGTGGTGTGGTCTCCACACCTTATAAAACATAATAAAAAACTGGAAAGAGTTCAGAGAGTTGCCACTAAGATGATAGCTAGCCTTAGAGACCTACCTTATGAGGAGAGATTGGAGAGGCTAAAGCTGCCAACGCTGAGGGAGAGGAGAGGGAGAGGAGAGAGAGAGGTGACATGATCATGATGTTTAAGTGTGTGAAAGGTTTTGAGAAGATCGACAAGGGAGATTTTGTGGTGAGGGACGAGGGAAGAACCAGGGGTCATGATTGTAAGTTGAGGAAAGTTATATGTAAGTCTGATGTAAGAAAGTTCAGCTTCCCGTATAGAAGCATTGAGTGTTGGAATAAGTTGGATGGGGAGGTGGTGGGAGCAAGAAATATCCAAACTTTTAAAGCAAAATTGGATAAATGTAGAGAGAGAGACAGGACAACACGAGCTTAGGCTCAAATCCTGTATACTACAATTAGGTGAGTACAATTAGGTGAGTACAGTAGGGTCTCACATAAAACGAGTTTATGGTCGATAAACGAGGGCGTTTTATGCGATTTCGTTTTATGTGAACACAGCATTTTGGTGGCGCAATATGTTCACTGTAAGCGAAAATTTTCGTACAAAGCGAACGATATTTCATACAAAGCGAACTATATTTCGTACAAAGCGACGATATTTCGTACAAAGCGAGCGATATTTCGTACAAAGCGACGATATTTCGTACGTTTTGTACGATATTTCGGCGCTCTATATGAAAACTCCTCGGATTTGCCCCACTTTGGCGGCGGACTCGTTTTATGTGATCACATTCGTTCTGATCGAAAATTAAATATTAATATTTTAGGTCGGTCGTTTTAATCGAGACTCGTTTTATGCGAACACGTTTTATGCGGGACCCTACTGTATGTATGTACAGTATATACTCAGGCCCAATCCCCACATTTCCTATATATATTTTTGTTTTGGGGGGGGGACTCAAGACAGAGCCCGAATAAGAACAACATAACAGAAAATATTGAACACACAAAAACAAAATACAAATTCACACACATCTAGGTCATCCAGAAGACCCAGAGACCAGGGTCACAATAAGGTAAATACAGTACACACAAATAGGTAAGCATACACACACACACATTCTGTCTTGAAATGTTTGATCAAGTGCAACACATCCTTTAACTCAATTATTGCAGGCGGTCTTGTTTACATCACACTGTAGTGCCAGGCGGGTATAATTGCCGAAAATTACCTTCATTCCATGCTCTTTTTCATGCATAAGCAAGAGTAATACGTAATACGTACAATTATATATCCGTGAAAGTACAATGATGTAGCTTTCCAATGAAACCTTAATCATCCCTGTATGATATCTGGTTATCTTGCAACGATGATGAAACTGAAGGCCAAAATCGGTAAAATAGTGATAATATTGTCCGTTTTTCCTATGTGAGACACTGGACATGAGTGAGACAGCAGTATGTCGGGCTTCAGTGTGCCCACACGCTGTGGCGAGCAGTTGGAGCCCCCCTATGCATCCTCCAATGCCTGGCCTCTCTCTCATCACTCAAATAGATACTAATAGAAGAAAAGAAGGTCCACCAGACACCAGTAAAAGAAATGCATTGAGATTATATTACACAAACTGTAGGAGTTTATGTAATAAAATAGACGAACTTAGAGCACTTGTTAGCAACGAAAATATAGACATAATAGCGCTTACTGAAACATGGATTAATACAGAATCCAAGCATTTTTTAGCAAAATTTGATATACCAGGATATAGTTTGTTTAAATATGACCGAACAAGTAGGAGGGGCGGCGGTGCAGTGTTTGTCAGGAGTTCATTAAAATGCTGTACTAAATCAGGTATTAGGCTAAATAATGATAACGAAAGTGTTTGGGTAGAGGTTAGCGAAGGTAGCGAGACCATAGTTATTGGAGTAATTTATAGACCACCAAATATGAGTAGAAATGAAGGTAAATCTTTATGGCAGGAAGTGAAAATAGCATCAAGGTTTAGCAATGTATGCATTATAGGGGTTTTAATTTTCCGAAGATAGATTGGCAGCATCAGATCGGCGACTCAGATTCTGAGGAGTTTATTGAGGCGGTACAAGATAGCTTTTTATTTCAATTCATTGACTCGCCGACTAGAGGTAATAATAACCTTGATTTAGTTCTCAGTAATAATGAACATATGATAAATAATTTTGAGATAGGGGACCAACTAGGAAATAGTGATCACAAATCTATTTATTTTAATATACAATGGACAGGAAATGCTAAAGAGAATCCGTCACTTATCCCAGATTTCAGAAAAGCCGATTATGGTGGGATAAGAAGAGCCTTAAGGGTGGACCCTATTGTTAAACAATTAAGTCAGGATAAGCCAGAGTTAAGCTTGACAGCTACATATGAACAGTTTATTTCTTCACTTCACCATGCGCAAAATAAATATATCCCCAAAAGAAGATTTAGATCGATACAGAACCAACCAAAATGGATGAATAATAAACTAATAGATCTTATAGGAAAAAGGAAAGGAATATATAGAAAAATTAAGAAAGGCGAAACTCACCTACTTATTTACTATCAGACTCTATCAAGACAGGTCAAAAAGGAAATTAGGACAGCAAAAAGAAATTATGAAATAAGGATAGCCAACGACTCAAAAAATAACCCTAAAGCTTTTTACCAACTATATAAATCTAAAGTTAGAAATGTAATAGGCCCCCTTAAAACTTCGATAGGAGAAATGACAGAAAATGAATTAGAAATGTGCAGTACATTAAATAGTCAGTTTCTATCCGTTTTCACTAATGAAAATTTGGCACAGATTCCAGAAGTCAGTAAGGTATATAGCGATAGTATAGAAAATAGGTTAAGTACGATTACTATAAGTAGAAATGATGTGCTTAAGGAAATTGACAGACTGAAGCCTCAGAAATCACCTGGTCCTGATGAGGTATATGCTAGAGTATTAAAAGAATGCAGAGATGAGTTAAGTTACCCATTAACATTTCTTTTTAACAAGTCATTAGAAACAGGTATAGTTCCAGAAGCTTGGAAGCTTGCAAATGTAGTTCCGATCTTCAAAAAAGGTGATAAATCCATAGCATCAAATTACCGTCCCATTAGTCTCACTTCAATCATAGGAAAGCTACTAGAGTCAATTATTGCTAGGAAAATGAGAAACCACTTAGAAACATTTAACTTAATCAATTCTTCTCAGCATGGATTCACTCAGGGACATTCTTGCCATACTAATTTGCTTAGTTTTTTCTCAGAGGTATATGAAGCAGTAGATAATGACAAATCATATGATATTATATATTTAGATTTCAGTAAAGCTTTCGACAGAGTCCCTCATGAGAGATTGATGAGAAAGGTTGAGGCGCATGGAATAGGTGGGGCGTTGTTAGGATGGATTAGGTCATGACTAATTGGTAGGAAGCAGAGAGTCAGCATAAATGGTACTAAGTCAGAGTGGGGATCAGTCAAGAGTGGTGTCCCCCAGGGATCTGTATTGGGTCCTCTGTTGTTGTTGTTGTTGTTGTTCCCTAAGCTGCCTGGCGGAAACAGCCCCGAGTCCCTGAGAAAGGCCATGGCCACGATCGGGCTTTCCCACAGAGCTCTCATTGAGTGTAGATTGTGTTGTTGGCGTAAATGGTTGTGTGAAATGCAGTCTTCTATGATGTGTTTAATGGTATGGGGTGCTGTGTTACATCCCGGGCAGGCGTCGACAACGGAGTCATCCAGTCTCTTCTGATAGCTCAGGAGAGCTGGATGGTGTCCGCATCTCAGCCTGGCCAGGTGAACTCTGTCCTCGCGAGGAAGGGAGGATTCGGAAGGATGGATTTCGGGAGGTCGTGCATGCAGCTGCGTGTTGTCTGTGAGTGAGTGGATGGATCGGTGAGAGATATGAGTATGGATGTGCTTTTGGAAGTTGGTTCGGGGTGGGCAGGGAATGAGAGAGGACAATAATTGTGTGTGATACCGTGTGCTGGGTGTTGTTTTGATATTTCTTGGTGTCTGTGGGTGTGTTGCCATGTAGTTTAGTGGATGGTCTTGGTTCGTGGAGGCTGCTGCCAGGAATTGAGTGCCTCTCATGTCCTCTGTTATTTATCATATATATAAATGACCTTGATTTAGGTATAACTAGTAGGATAAGTAAATTCGCAGACGATACCAAAATAGGGAGACCAATAGATTCAGATAGCGACATAGAGTGCCTCCAAAGGGATCTAGATACCTTACACGAATGGTCAGTAAAGTGGCAGATGAATTTTAACATTGACAAATGCAAGGTATTAAAGATAGGGAAGACGAATACTAATGCAAAATATAAACTAGCTAATGCTGAATTAGAAAACTCAGATTGCGAGAAAGATTTGGGTGTTTGTTAGCAACGATTTGAAACCTAGAAAACAGTGTATAAGCGTACATAACAAGGCAAACAGGATTCTAGGGTTCATCTCAAGGAGTGTGAGTAACAGAACTGCCGATGTTATCTTGAAACTTTACTTGTCATTAGTAAGACCTCATATGGATTATGCTGTCCAATTTTGGTGTCCTTATTACAGAATGGATATAGATTCCTTGGAGAGAGTACAGCGAAGAATGACAAAAATGATTCATAATATTAGAAATCTACCATATGAAGAAAGGTTGAACAAGTTAGGCTTACATTCGTTAGAAAGACGCAGAGTTAGAGGGGATATGATAGAAGTGTTCAAGTGGTTCAGTGGGGTAAATAAAGGAGACATGAAAAATGTACTGAAGCTCAGTGTTTGTGAAAGAACTCGAACAAATGGTTTCAAATTAGATAAATTTCGTTTCAGAAAAGATATAGGCAAATATTGGTTTGGTAACAGAGTTGTAGATGGGTGGAATAGGCTACCAAGTGATATAGTGGGATCAAGAACGATAGGGAGCTTTAAGATAAAATTAGATAGGCATATGGACGAGATGGGTTGGGTGTGAGGGGGATCTACCAGGTGTGGGCCAATCGGCGCTCAGTAGACCCCCGTTATCTTGTGTTAATCTCTGACCGTTTTGGTGGGGTCAGTACTCAAGGTATTAGCGAGTTGGGCCTATAATTGGGCCTTATAATTGGGGTTGGGGGTGTGACAGGGCCTTGTATGGGCCGATCGGCTTTTTGCAGACTCCCATTTTCTTATGTTCTTATTCTTACAGTTTCTTACAGTAGATCCTCTGGAAAAAGGCAAACTAGGCCTGTGTATCCAGCTCAGTACCAGTACTTGAACTGCTGCGGTCGTTCACGGTGTTGGCGGCGGCGGTAGCAGACGCAACATTTTTACTATTCTGTATTTTTGTTTTATAATCAAACTTCAAATCTTGTCTTCCCCATGTTTTATCAAGATTACTTTCAAACTCCCTTATTGATTCGGAATCGACTACATACTGGAGCAGTGCGTTCCACTCATTTACCACTCTATCACAAAATGAGTTCTTTGCCTTCTCAAGCCTATTTCTTTCTTGTAAATTTTCTTAGAGTGTCCTCTCGTTCTTGTTCCCTCCCGCATCAAGAAGATACCTTCACACACATCCTCATCGTACTTTCCTGACACTATCTTAAAAGTCTCTATCATATCCCCTCTCTTTCTCCTATATGTCAGTGTCGGAAGCCCCAGTGTCCTCAACCTCTGCTCATAGCCCGCGTTCTTCAACGTTGGTACTAGCTTGCTAGCTCTCCTCTGCACTTTCTCCACTGCTTCTATATCCTTTACCATATATGGAACCCACACCTGGTTCGCATATTCCAGGTGCGGCCTAACCAGCGCTGTATAGAGATTCCTGAAGATTTCTTCGTCAAGTGACACAAATGTCCTCCTTATCAGCCCTACAATTCTATTGGCTTTGTTTATCTTTTCCGCTAAATGTTCTGAGAAATTTAACTTATTGTCTATCACTACTCCTATATCCTTTTCTGCATTCACTTCCTCCATCGCTTCATACATACTGTATCCTATCTTGTCTATCTTGCTGGTCCCAATCCGCATGTACTGTACTTGAATTTTTTTGGATGAAAAGGCATTAACCAATGCTCAGACCATCCCTTCATGCCCTCCACATCTCCTTGAAGCAAACCCATATCTTCCTTACTCCTCACTCTTCTATACAGCTTAGTGTCATCCGCATACAGGTATACCTCACTTCCATTAGTTATAATTTCAGGCAAGTCGTTGATAAATATAACGAACAGCAGTGGTCCCAACACAGATCCCTGAGGTACCCCACTTGTAATTTCCCTCCACCCCGAGCCTATTCCATTCACCAGTACCCTCTGTCTCCGATCTTTCAGGAAGGCTTCTATCCATTTCACACATTTCTCCCCTATATTATAGCTTCTAACTTTCTCTATTAACCTTTTATGTGGGACCTTATCGAAGGCCTTCATAAAATCGCAATATACCACGTCTATTACATCACCATCTTCTAGAATTTGCATCCAATCATCTACCACCTTAATTAGCTGTAGTACCGTCGACCTCCCCGGCAAGAATCCGAACTGTCTCCCACTGAAAAGTGTTCTTATAATAACTTCAAAATGGCGTCTGTCATATGACGGGCACCGTACAGATGGCCTATTTCCTCTCTCCCGTCATATGACAGTCGCTGCGAGTTACGGGTTAAAATGGAGACAAGTATAAATAATTTGCATGAGGGCTAGTCCTGTTCAGAATGGGGTTTGGCATCCTCTACCCAACCTTAGCCGTTTCTGTCTTTCTCTTTTCCTGTACAGGTACTTTTCCTACTTCGGGGGTGGGAGGCTAGGAATCTTCCTCCCCTTGTAAAATTAACCTATTAGTTGAGACTGACAAAGGGGTTCGAGGGAACGCGAAAGTGATCCCAGACTCGAAGAACAAGAACTTTAAATGTTGTTTCTGTTCGGGCTCTGTCTCGAGTCGGCCACCCTCAACTATGGGGTATGTGCCTGAGTATATACATACATACTACTACTTCTAAATATAACAGCTTTTCAGTATTTGATGGAGTGAGGAACTACATGAACGAAGGCGGTGCTGGTTGGGGGGAGGGGCGTCGACTGACTGGGGACAGAGGTGCATGGGGGCGGTTCGTTCGTGGCCACCCCTTCGGGGATCACGGCGTCAGGCAATAGATAGATAGATAGATTCAGTATTTGTTTGGCCTGTCTGCCTAGTATATTGCACCTCATGATATACTGTAGCCTATATGGATAGAGTCATGAAAGAAATACTATCAAGAGCAGTGGATGTTGGTGTATCGCTGAAAAGGGAGGGAATTGAGTGGAAGCTACCTATACTGCTGTTTGCGGATGATACAGTTCTGATGAGTGATAATGAATGGGGGTAGCAGAGTCTGGTAAATGAGTTTGGAACAGTGTGCGTAAAACGGAATTTGAAGGTAAATGCGGGGAAGAGCAAGGTTATGGTCTTCGAAAGAGGTGAAGTCACAGAGTGTGAGGTGAAGCTGAACGGTCAGGCTATGGAGATCGTCAACTCTTTTAAGTATCTGGGCAGTGTGTTGAGTAAAGATGGGACTATGGATGAAGAAGTGTGGGAGAGGGTGCAACAGGGGAAGAGGGTTGTAGGAACGCTGAAAGCAGCAACACTTACACTAACTATAAAAGAGTTAACTGGGAAGCTTTCACAAATGAGACAGAACAACACTTTGAAACCTTAAACAGTACACCCATCACTAACATCAACAATGCTGTACACACATTCAACACAACTATCCAAAATGCAGACAAGAAACACATTCCAAGAGGTAACATAAAAAAACCACAACCCCAACTTCTCACCAGAAATTCAAAACCTCATCATACAACGCGACACACTGAAACACTCCTCAGCACCCCACACACAAGACATCAATCAACAAATTCAAGCACTCAACATCCAGATTAACAACAAAATACAAGAACAACAAACACTAAATTGGAATAACTTCCTACAAACACTCAATCACAAAACAAACCCCAAGAAACTCTACAAAACACGAAACAGCATCACACTTTCCAACAGCAACACAACACAATCACATGCTGCAATCACAACAACAGTCTCTACTCCTTCACGTAAACAACAAGCAAACACTCTCATCAATCACTTCTCTCATGTCAGTCACCTAAAACCCCACAAAGACGACCGACGTGTCATCCGACGAAAAAGACAATTCCCCACAGACCCTGACTATACACCCTTCTCCAACAACCAGACAAAGCATATCATCAACAATCTCAAGCTCTCACCCGCCTGTGGCCTAGACAACATAAGCAACATTCACCTCAGACACCTGGGACCACAAGGCATACAAGCACTCACTAACATATCATACTACAGCTACTCACACAACACAATACCAGACATCTGGAAGCATGGTATCATCATCACATTCCCCAAACCTAACAAAGACCCCACGCTACCCTCCTCACACCGCCCTATCACACTCCTTTGTACCCCCTCCAAAGTCATAGAGCGCCTTGTACTACAACTGATGACACCTGACTTACCCCTTTCTCCAACACAACACGGCTTCAGGCCATTGCACTCCACAAACACTCTTCTTACAGACCTTACACAAAGAGCTTTTGACGGCATCAACTCAGCTAGACCACCACACAGATCAATACTTGCCACACTCGACATTAGTAAAGCCTTCGATGCCATCCCTTGCCACAACCTAACAAACAAAATCTACAACACAAACATGCACAACAACACAAAAAGATGGCTGGCCAACTTCTTAGCAGGCAGATGTGCACAAGTTTCTTTTGCCGGTCAGTCATCTAGCATTAGAAATTTCCCAAACGGAGTCCGCAAGGATCCGTCCTGTCGCCCGCACTCTTCAATCTGTACATGCATGATATAAATACACCAAATTCACCCCAAATAACCATAGCCTCCTACGCAGACGACATAACACTCACAAGCACGCACCAAGTGAATTGGGAAGATCTTGAAGCCGGAGGAGGGGAGGAAAGTTGGGGCTATAAATTTTTAAGTATGGCCATGGAAAATTCTATATACCAACATGTAAAAGAGTCAACAAGAGTAAGGGGAAGTGATCAACCAGCTAGATTGGACCTTCTATTCACAAGAAGGGAGGAGGTTCAAAGTATTCAGTACCTATGCCCACTAGGAAAAAGTGACCATGCAGTTCTAGACATAGACTTACTATTGAAGTATAATCTACCCAAGGGAAGGGAAAAGCACAAGGAAAATCACTGGATGTATTCCAGAACCGATTTCGAAGGACTACGGGATTTTTTTAAGTCACAAAATTGGGATCAGGTGTTATCTGAAAGTGAGGTAGACAAAAAACTCAAGGCATTCATGGAGATCTATGATACTGGTATAAAAACTTTTGTCCCTAAGTACATTAATAAAAGGAAAAAAAGTAATCGCAAAGTATGGTTTAACCGCGAATGTAGGCAAGCACAGGAAGCAAAAAACAAAGCCTGGAAAAAGATGAGAAACTGGGATTCGGAAGATAACAGGCAAAAGTATAAAGAGGAGAGAAACAAATACACAGAAATGAGGAGGAGGTCAGAGGCAAACCATGAGAAAGGGATAGTGGAGAACTATGAAAAGAATCCAAAAATGTTTTTCAAGTTTGTAAACGGCAAAAGGAAGATAAAAGCCACGATCGTAAAGATTAAAAGTGGAAACAGAATCATAGAAGAGGATACAGAGATTGCGGAAGAACTAAATAGAAATTTTGCATCAGTATTTACAAAAGAAGGAGAATTCATTGCACCAGAAACCAATGAGATAGGTACAGAGGAAATGCCGGAAGTCACATTTAATAGACCAGAGCTCATAGACAAAATGAGTAAGGTGGATCCAAACAAAGCCGCTGGACCGGACGGAGTATCAGGCTGGATTATTAAAGAAAATGCTAAGGAACTGAGTATACCGTTATATGACATAATGACCAAATCATTGGACACAGGGATAGTACCTACAGAATGGAAAAGAGCAAACATTATTCCTATATTTAAGGGAGGAAGCAGAGATAAACCACTGAACTATAGACCTGTATCACTATTGAGCATCCTCATGAAGATTCTGGAAGGATTAATAAGGGACAAATGGGTTAACTACCTGGAATCCAAAAGATTAATTACTGACCGACAATTTGGATTCAGAGGAGGCAGATCATGTGTAAGCAACTTGTTGAGTTTTTACTCTAGAGTAATAGACACAGTGGACAAGAGGGAAGGATGGGTAGACTGTGCCTACCTAGACTTTAAAAAGGCATTTGACAAAGTTCCACACAAGAGATTGCTGTGGAAATTAAAACATGAGGGAAAAGTAGGAGACAAACTGCTGAAATGGATGGAGAGCTACCTTAGCGGAAGACAGATGAGAACAACAGTAAGGGGGAAATCGTCAAACTGGACTCAAATTACGAGTGGGGTACCACAAGGATCTGTCCTAGCCCCAATCATGTTTCTAATATTTGTAAATGACTTACCTGAGGGACTAACAAGCTACATGAGCATGTTTGCGGACGATGCTAAGCTGCTTAAAACGATCAGAACCCAGGAGGATTGCCTTGAGCTCCAAGCAGATTTGCAAAAGATCCATGAATGGAGCATCAAATGGAATATGGAGTTCAATGCAGGGAAATGTAAGACTCTAGAAATGGGTAAAAGCAAGTACAGACCTAGAAAAGATTATAAACTAGGAAACAAAGTGATTCCCAAAGCAGAAAAAGAAAAAGACTTGGGGATAGAATTTAAGGATAACATGTCTCCAGAAAGCCACGTAAATAAGATAGTGAGAGAATCACTAGCACTATTGGCAAATATCAGGATGTCTTACAATTATCTTAATGAAAACACCATGAAACAAATAATAACGGCAATAATAAGACCCAGGATGGAATATGCATCTGTAGTGTGGTCCCCTCACATGAAGAAACATATCCACAAAATTGAGAGGGTACAAAGAGCAGCTACGAGGATGATCCCAGGTTTGGAAAATTTGGAGTACCAAGAGAGGCTCGAGAGATTGAATCTACCTACACTGGAACAGAGAAGGAAACGAGGACAGCAAATTCAGATATACAAATGTGTTAGAGGTATTGACAAAATCGACCAAGAAAACTTCATAGAGAGGGATGGAGGTGAGAGAACAAGAGGTCACAGCTACAAACTAAAAGTGCTTAATAGTAAATCTGATCTGAAAACTAAAAGATTTCCTACCAACTCGATTAGTGGGTGGAACAAATTGCCAGCCGAAGTAGTGTCTGCACCATCAGTGCATAGTTTCAAAGCACGGTATGACAAACATATCTTAGGAGGCGGGAATTAACGAGCATGCTCACTCCCGCAAATGCAACTAGTGTAAGTACAACTAGTGTAAGTACCAAAACCCAGACACAGCAACAAGACTCCTTCGAGACTATCTCGACACATTACATGAATGGTGCACTACAAGCAGACTCAATTTAGCCCCAGCTAAATCCACTGCAACCCTCCTCACAAGCTGGACAGGAGAGCACGATTACGTCCCGGGACTCAACATAAACAACACACCCCTAACACACACACACACACACACAAATTCCTAGGAGTAACATACGACACCCAAATGACATTCAAACAGCACACCACAAACACGAAAAAGAAACTGACACCCAGACTTAACGCCCTCAGATCACTTGCCCACACAAAATTTGGACACAACAAAGAAACCACCACCACAGTCTACAAAAATACATAAGATCAGTTATGGAATATGCAAGCCCGGCCTGGGCTTCTAACCTAGCTGAAACATATCATAAGACCTTACAGACTATCCAAAATAAAGCCCTGAAAATCATCACAGGATGCACAGCTACTACAGCCACAGATCACCTACATCAAGAAACCAAAGTCCTCAAAGTCAAAGATCATCTAGACATGAGAGGCACTCAATTCCTGGCAGCAGCCTCCACGAATCAACACCACCCACTACACTACATGGCAACACACCCACAGACACCAAGAAATATCAAAACAACACCCAGCACACGCTATCACACACAAATACTGTCCTCTCTCCCTCCCTGCCCACCCCCAACCAACTTCCGGAAGCACATCCATACTCATATCACTCGCCGTTCCATCCACTCACTAATAGACAACACGCAGCTGCAAGCACGACCTCCCGAAATCCATCCTTCTGAATCCTCCCTTCCTCGCGAGGACAGAGTCCACCTGGCCAGGCTGAGATGCGGACACCATCCAGCTCTTCTGAGCTATCAGAAGAGACTGGATGACTCCGTCGTCGACACCTGCCCGGGTTGTAACACAGCACCCCATACCATTAAACACATCATAGAAGACTGCATTTCACAAAACCACTTACACCAACAACACAATTTACACTCTTTCAGAGCTCTGTGGGAAAGCCCGACCGTGGCCATGGCCTTCCTTAACCCTCCAGGCCCGGGCTGGTACACCTAAGGACGGTCGCCCGTAGCCGGGCGAAATGGCCGAAAAACGTCTAGGCCTAGGCTACCGTATTTTGGTTTATTTTAACTGCTAGAAATTTCCCACGCATCTATAAACGTAGTGCGGTTTTCAATCTGTAGACTGGCGTTGAGTAGAGCTCTGTAAGTCAACTGGTTCAGTTGTGATGACGATTTCAGTGGAGCGAATTTTTCCGCGATGTTGACAGTATCGGAGCTTTTCACACACTAATTTTGTCTTACGTCACAACAATAACTTTGATCCGACGTTTCTTTCTTGTTTTCGGAGGTGCGGTGACGCAACGATCGGTTTTGTTTACATGCGTCGGACGCACGGCGTTCAGACCAAGCTGAATAGGCTTGAAAGCTTGCTGCCTATTAGCATGACACCCGGGCTCCTGCCCATATTTTGTGGTGTTAATATGACACCCGGGTAGGAAGAGTTAAGGACTCGGGGCTGTTCGGCCAGGCAGCTTAGGGAACAACAACAACAAGAAATAGGGTGGTCAGTATGGAAGTGAAGAAGTCCTTGCATGACAGTGTGGTAATCCCGACACTGACTTACGGAAGCGAAGTATGGACGTTGGTTGAGAGACTCAGACCAAGAGTGAGAGCAGTGGAAATTAATTATTTAAGAAGTGCGTGCGGAGTTACATGGCGGGATAGACAGACTAATGAGGAAGTAAGAAGGTGTGGTGTGGAGGTAGATGTGCTGGAAAGTGTGAAAAGAAACAACTTGAGATGGTTCGGCCATATGGAACGTATGGAAAGCGAGAGAATGACTAAGAGGGTGTACGAGAGCGAGGTGGAGGGACAGAGAGGGAGAGGTAGACCGAAAGAGAGGTGGAAGGATGGAGTGAGGAAGTATATGAACGAAGGCGGTGCTGGTTGGGGGGAGGGGCATCGACTGACGGGGGACAGAGGTGCATGGGGGCGATTCATTCGTGGTCACCCCTTCAGGGATCACGGCGTCAGGCAATAGATAGATAGATAGATGATAGCAATAACACTACTAAAACTATTACTACTACTACTACTACTACTACTACTACTACTAATAATAATAATAATAACAATAATAATAATAATATTAATACAAATATTAATAACAATAATAATAATTATAATAGTAATAATAATAACAATAATACTGTGTGGTGATGGGCTGGTCTATCAGAGTGAGAGCTGAGCAATCTCTGCCATACCCATAGCTTACTCTGACTGTTCCTTTAACTTATATATTTTCTAGATCTCAAGTGACGGCGTCTCTTCCGTGGATTGACCTCCCAATCTACCAAGATCGGAAGCCAAAGCGTCACATTTTTCCCTTGCCCCTCATCTTTCTCTTCATAATTGCTGAGGGGCACAGGGCCCTGGGTGGGGCTTTGGTTTTCCGGGCGTTTCCGCACCCTCCTCAGCTCCCCGCCATGGAGTGGCTTCGGTCACCCAGGCTTTATTGTGGTCGGCGGGGAGGGTTCTGTGGGGGCACTCGGTTATGGCCTTGGAATTGCTCGGGGCCTTGGGGCTGTTCGGCCAGGCAGCTTGGGGAACAACAACAACAACAACAACAATAATACTGTAATAATAAAAAGAACTACTGTATCTATCTATCATCTATTTACTCAGGCCCATTCCCCATTTTTTATTTTTTTTTTTCTGGGGGATGGTCGACTCGAGACAGAGCTCAAACCGGGACAACACAACCCAACAGAAAAACAATGAACACACAAAAACAAAACACAAATTCACACACATCTAGGTCACCCAGGAGAAGACCCAGAGACCAGGGATCACCATGGTCACTCCAGCACTCCCCCGGCCCCCAACCACCCGAAGAAGTAATAATAATAATAATTAATAAAAAGACCAACTAACCAATATAACCACTTGGAAGCCATGTTTGAGGACCTCCTTGGCCCGCCTGCCCAGTATGTCGTAGCTCATGATGACAACAGTAGAGTCCTGGAAGTATTCTTTGCTGGTCTCCACCACGGTTATCTCAGACCGATCCACAGAACTCACCCAACGCTCCAACGCACTCGCCCACAAAAATCTGGCAGAGGGGGTTGTGAAGTTAACAAAACGAAATATCTATCTATTTACTCAGGCCCAATCCCCACTTTTCCTATTTTTTGTTTATTTTATTTTATTTTATTTTATAATATACCGGGTATACATAAATAGATCCTAAAAAATAACCACTGTCCCCTTAACCCATTAATAGCGGGGCCCGACTTAAGTCCGTATCTAAAAACCTGGACTATGTGGCGGGGACCGACTGTCTGTGTGCAATTTTTGAGCAAGAATGGCTGTGAGAGAGAGACGAGCGACGGGAGGAGCGTAGGTTGCCCGCTCGGCACGGACCCCGCGCGCCTACTGACACCTACTCCACACTACTCCACCCTCCCTACCTCGCCACACAGGGAATTATATAAGGAAATTACCGTATTTTAGGGTTTTTGCACTCGTGTTGCACGATCGTTGCAAGAGAACGCGTGGTCGTAGAAGGATGGTTCTGGTGTCATTGGAAAGCTCAATTTACGCCCTTTCAGGGATACATAATTGTATTACGCTCTGGCTCTTGTTTATGCATGAAAAAGAGCACGGAAACAAGGCCATTTAGGGTAAAAAAAAAACGCTGGGCGCGTAATGGAAAAAAACTGACGGGCCCGCTCCTAAGGTGTTAAACCAGCATCAAACATTAACCCAATCAATGTACCTGACAGAAGAAGGGATGACCACCAGTAGCGGCCACTGGTCCCGGTAGTGGGTAGCCACAGTGAGGGCCTGTACATCCTCAGATTAATATGCAGGATTCGAAACTGCATAATAAATCGTAGGCTTGTACATTATTCTTTAAATGTCTTGATAGCGTAATGCATAAATGCGCGGAATTTCGGTGTGAGCATCCTAGGTTCAAGTCCTTGGATTGGCACATGTATTTGTTGATTTCATTAATTGAGTTTAAAAGTAGAGTTGGTTGGTGAAAAAATAAGAATGATCAAGCCAATCAACGTACCTGACAGAGGAAGGGGCCACCACCAGTAGCGGCCATTCGTCCCGGTAGTGGGAGGCCACAGCGAGGGCCTGTATGGTCTTACCCAGGCCCATGTCATCAGCAAACAACACACGACCACCACGACTCACTCCAAAACTGTAAACAAGTAAACAGAAATTTAAAACTTGCTAACAAACAAACCAATAACGGAACCGTGCAAAATATAAAGACAAAAGAAATTAAAGAACTTATCAAAATCACTAACCTGTAACAAGTAAATTAAAATGTAAAAATTGCATAACAAACAAACCAAAACAGGAACCGCACAATATAAAAACAAAAGAACGTAACAAAATCTCTATGTGAAAATATCTATACAGTACAGTATTACATTTATGACAAATAAATATCTTTAAAACTTTCCAACTCTCCCTCCGGTCATAAGCTTCTATAGCCTGTAGATTCAATCGTTCAACACAATGATGTTTATAGGTTTTATTCCAGATGACGAGTGAGATGAGTTTTGCAATGGGGGAGAAGAACTTTTACGCTGGGTGGAAAAAGAGTTCCAACAATGTGGAATTGGCAGTCTTAGTCTGAGGATGTATTGAGAGATTTGTGGTTTTTCTTTTGTCTTTTATTATGTTGTATTTTTCATTAACTTTATTATATATTACCAAATAAATAAGTAATTGATTTTTCTTAATATTTGGTTATGTTACATTTTATTAAATTTCTTTATTATCAAATTAATAGTAATTGACTTTCTCTTAACTCAATCTTGAAAAGGGTGATCAAATATGCAAGAAAATAGCATCAAACTACAAGATGGAGTCATGAAAGAAATACTATCAAGAGCAGTGGATGTTGGTGTATCGCTGAAAAGGGAGGGAATTGAGTGGAAGCTACCTATACTGCTGTTTGCGGATGATACAGTTCTGATGAGTGATAATGAATGGGAGTTGCAGGGTCTGGTAAATGAGTTTGGAACAGTGTGCGAAAAACGGAATTTGAAGGTAAATGTGGGGAAGAGCAAGGTTATGGTCTTCGAAAGGGGTGAAGTCACAGAGTGTGAGGTGAAGCTGAACGGTCAGGCTATGGAGATCGTCAACTCTTTTATCTGGGCAGTGTGTTGAGTAAAGATGGGACTATAGATGAAGAAGTGCGGGAGAGGGTACAACAGGGGAAGAGGGTTGTAGGAACGCTAAAAGCAGTAACAAGAAATAAGGTGGTCAGTATGGAAGTGAAGAAGTCCTTGCATGACAGTGTGGTAATCCCGACACTGACTTACGGAAGCGAAGCATGGACGTTGGTTGAGAGACTCAGACCAAGAGTGAGAGCAGTGGAAATTAATTACTTAAGGAGTGCGTGCGGAGTTACATAGAGGGATAGACAGACTAATGAGGAAGTAAGAAGGAGGTGTGGTGTGGAGGTAGATGTGCTGGAAAGTGTGAAAAGGAACAACTTGAGATGGTTCGGCCATATGGAACGTATGGAAAGCGAGAGAATGACTAAGAGGGTGTACGAGAGCGAGGTGGAGGGACAGAGAGGGCGAGGTAGACCGAATGAGAGGTGGAAGGATGGAGTGAGGAAGTACATGAACGAAGGCGGTGCTGGTTGGGGGGAGGGGCGACGACTGACTGGGGACAGAGGTGCATGGGGGCGGTTCGTTCGGGGCCACCCCTTCGGGGATCACGGCGTCAGGCAATAGATAGATTGTTATGAAGAGGTGAATATTTTTTTGCTGAGAACACTGAAACACAAACACAAGGACATATTGATAGTACTGTACAGTACTTTAATCCCTTCACTACAAGGGTTTAACCTTTCCTGCCGGTTGTCATTTTAAAATGACACCGCGGAAAATGGGCAGGAGCCCGGGTGTCATTTTAAAATCCGTAAGCTTGAAAGCCTATTAAGCGTGGTTTGAAAGCCGTGCGTCGAACCGTATGTAAACAAAGCCGGTCGGAGCGACGCGCACCTTCAAAAACAAGAAGGACAAGTCGGACTGTTGTTGTTATTAATTAATTGTAATTAATTAATGGATTGTGTTCTTTTATTTAATAATTTTCATTTTAGTAAGCGTTGTTTCCACATAGCGATTTTGATAATTTAATTTGACTTTATATTGTCCTTGTCCCAATTTTGGTTTGTTTAGTTTGCAAGTTTTACATTTTAATTGTTTAGTAGAACAAGAATTAGTGTTTGTTATTGTCTGATATTGCTAACATCGCATCAAAACTCTCTCCACGGAAATCGTCATCACAACTGACCCAGTTGACCTAGAGAGGTCTACTCAACGCCAGTCTACAGATACAAAAGAGGATTACATTTCGAAATGTGTGTGAATTCTCTAGCAGTTAAAATAACAATGCTAGGCCTAGGCCTATTACGACGTTTTTTGGCCAGATCGCCCGGATCCTTGTGCTGTCATTTAGAAGGCGGGCCCGGGGGGGGGGGTGGGGGTTAAGAGTAAATATTAACAAAACCAAGGTTATGCATTGTAGATTGAGACTAGGCAATGTGGAAAAGAGCGGTGAATACCCATGTGCAGTGTGTGGAAAGGGTGTGGGCACTACTTCGATTCGGTGTAGCGTCTGTCGATGTTGGGTGCACCATGGGAGTAAGCGCTGTAGTAGAATAAAAGGACCCATGCCGAAGGATAAGTCAGAAATAGAGAAATTTGAGTGCGTAGTGTGCAAAGGCGAGGTTGTGTTAAATTATGATCCTTTGGCTGTGAATTTTGGAAATTAGTAATTGGAGCTGGTGGACAAGTTTTGTTACCTAGGAGATACCATCTCTGCCGGTGGTGGGGCCGAGGCTGCCACTGTTGCTAGAATTAGATATGGCTGAGGGAAGTTCAGAGAACTGCTGCCAATTCTGACCATGAAAAGAACGCCTCTCCCCCTGAATGGAAAGGTGTATGCCTCATGTGTTAGAAGTGCAATGACGTATGCCTCAGAAACATGGGCCGTTAAAGTAGAGGATGTCAACAGAATGGAACGTAATGAGATGAGAATGGTGAGATGGATGTGTGGGGCCAAACTGCAGGATAGAATAACAAATGATGAGCTGAGGAGACGTTTAGGTATAAGAGTATTAGCGAGGAGATGCGTACAAGTAGACTGGGATGGTATGGACATGCGGAGAGAATGGATGAACAAAATTGGGTTAAAAGATGCAGGTCTGTGTGCACCAAGGGGTGGACCGAAAAAAGATCTGGAATCGGACTATATGTGCCGATCTCTAATTAATCTAAAAATTAATGGGGCTAAACATGAGGGAGAAGGGGGTCTAAAAAAACTTCTCAAGTGGAAATCTCCCCTTAAACCATTGTTATGAATTTGGGCCATAGAGACAGAAAAAGAAAAAAGGGCAAGTAAAATAAAATAATAAAAAAGTTACACGACACTGACCAAACTCCCTCGTGTTGGAATGGCATGAGAGCTTCAAGTAGTTTGGGTTCCATTCCAAAGAGGTCCACACACGATGCAGGGATTTGTTTTGACACCGTCTTTATTACCTGTTGGACAAATAAAAAACAAGTTACAAAAATGTATACAGTAATACCGTATGGAAATTATTATCCTCTCTCCCTCCCTGCCCACCCCGAACCAACTTCCAGAAGCACATCCATACTCATATCTCTCACCGATCCATCCACTCACTCACAGACAACACGCAGCTGCATGCACGACCTCCCGAAATCCATCCTTCCGAATCCTCCCTTCCTCGCGAGGACAGAGTCCACCTGGCCAGGCTGAGATGCGGACACCATCCAGCTCTCCTGAGCTATCAGAAGAGACTGGATGACTCCGTTGTCGACGCCTGCCCGGGATGTAACACAGCACCCCATACCATTAAACACATCATAGAAGACTGCATTTCACACAACCACTTACGCCAACAACACAATCTACACTCAATGAGAGCTCTGTGGGAAAGCCCGATCGTGGCCGTGGCCTTTCTCAGGGACTCGGGGCTGTTCGGCCAGGCAGCTTAGGGAACAACAACAACCGTATGGAAATAAAGAGAGATGCAGCTTAGGGAACAACAACAACAACAACCGTATGGAAATAAAGAGAGAGAATGAGTGTGTGTGTAATCCGTTTGGCAATAGTCTTTAGAATCTCATGGCTCTGTCGCAAGTCGGCCACCCAAATAGAAAACAATAAATAAATAAATAAATAAATACAAAAAATATAAAAAAAGGGGTATCTGCCAGAGTAGCCTTACAGTAGATAGATAGATAGATCTCCTGGACATACTATACATATGGTACACATTCCTACTACATGGCATATATGGTGACTTACAGGGAGGATGGCATAAGTATAGACCAACGCTCATCATATATATTAAAGTATTGTTAAGGGCAGATTTCCACTTGAGGGATTTTTTTTCTTGACCCCTTTCTCCCTCATGGTTAGCCCCATTACTTTTGATATTATAAGACGTTCGCCCCATTAGTTTGGCGATTTTAAGAACTTTCGCCCCATTTCTGTCAATTTTAACCCACTGAGACTCAGCGACGCAGGGTTTGCGTCCACAATGTATGGAACGCTAAACCCCAGCGACGCATGGTTTGCGTCCTGGCTGGTCCGGTCCCAATTACTCCGGTCTTATGGCACCTAGAGGGCTCAGATTTGTATGGAAACTGTGTAAGTATCCCACGCACCCATGCCGATGGTTGAAAACTCTCAAAGTTCAACCGCATGCACGTGAGCGCGCAAAAACATGTTTTTTGGGGGAAATTGCCTTCAATTTTTTACTCTTGTAAAATCCGTTTTCGGGGGATCTGTAGGACCACTTTTTGAGCTTTTTGATCGGTTTTTCGTGTTTTTTCCTTCATTCCTAACCCATTCGCTATTGTTTCTGGAATAAAAAAAAAAATCAGAATCAGCCAGTCCTGGGTGGTACATTTATAAATAGTGATGATGGGCTGGTCTATCAGAGTGAGAACTGAGCGATCTCTGCCATACCCATAGCTTACTCTGACTGTTCCTTTAACTTATATATTTTCTAGATCTCAAGTGACGGCGTCTTTTCCATGGATTGACCTCCCAATCTACCAAGATTGGAAGCCAAAGCGTCACATTTTTCCCTTGCCCCTCAACTTTCTCTTCATAATTGCTGAGGGGTACAGGGCCCTGGGTGGGGCTTTGGTTTCCGGGCGTTTCCGCACCCTCCTCAGCTCCCCGCCATGGAGTGGCTTCGGTCACCCAGGCTTTATTGTGGTCGGCAGGGAGGGTTCTGTGGGGGGCGCTCGGTTATGGCCTTGGAATTGCTCGGGGCCTTGGGGCTGTTCGGCCAGGCAGCTTGGGGAACTACAACAACAACAACCCCAAAGCCCCGAGCAATTCCAAGGCCATAACCGAGCGCCCCCACAGAACCCTCCCTGCCGACCACAATAAAGCCTGGGTGACCGAAGCCACTCCATGGCGGGGAGCTGAGGAGGGTGCAGAAACGCCCGGGAAACCAAAGCCCCACCCAGGGCCCTGTGCCCCTCAGCAATTATTATGAAGAGAAAGTTGAGGGGCAAGGGAAAAATGTGACGCTTTGGCTTCCAATCTTGGTAGATTGGGAGGTCAATCCACGGAAAAGACGCCGTCACTTGAGATCTACAAAATATATAAGTTAAAGGAACAGTCAGAGTAAGCTATGGGTATGGCAGAGATTGCTCAGCTCTCACTCTGATAGACCAGCCCATCACCACTTATTCACATTATTGGGGTAAATGGGGATGCGTTCTGGGACCAGCCAAAAACCCAAACCCAAACACCTAAAAGACCTAATAACGTAAATTGGCGCATCGGATAGCGAGGGAGACCCGTATTGAATATAAAACTCACTTGACTGAACTAATTTACCCAAGTGGGGTACCTCTAAATTGTCTCAATGGGTAGAGTGACAGTCTTGTAACCCAGTAGTCCCCAGTTCAATCCCAGCTGTGGGGGCTTGGGATTTTTGTGAGAAGACCTGTTCATTATCCAACCCAGTCTCTATCTATCTATTTACTCAGGCCCATTCCCCATTTTTTTCTCAATTTTTTTTTCTTTTTTCAATCTGGGGGCGGCCGACTCGAGACAGAACCTATTTTTAACCTGGTGAAACAATATGCAACTGGGGCCAACTATGGTCGTGGCACACTCTTCGTTTTCTTCCACTCACAAATTGAATTTCTTAATTTGTTTTGTTCATGATATGTAGGCTATGTATGTACAGTATGTATGTATGTACTCTGGCACCTTCCCCAGTTTTCCTCTTTTTTTTTTTTTTGGCTACTACAAATTAAAGTAAGATATGTGAGTCCTAAAATAACCCCCCTTACAAAGCTATCATGTCATGCTAAAGCAGAACCCTACCTATAACCAGTCACAACTAATATACCTTACCATCTCTTATAGTTAAACCAAATCCGACCCTCAACAAACACGAGAGTAGTTCACCTTGCGTACGAACGATGGCAGTGGGCTGATACAGACGGCTGGACGGAGTGGTGCAAGGGCTGATACTAGTCTGTCATGGTCCTCCAAACTGAAGCTCCATTTTTGTGTCATCGCATCTATCCACAGAAAAAAAGTTACAATCTTTACTATTTGTGAAAAGGAAAAATGTACGGTACTGTATAATACTCTGGCACCTTCCCCAGTTTTCCTTTTTCTTTTTTTTTTATGGGGGTGGCCGACTCAAGACAGAGCCCGAACAGGGACATCACAACACATCAGAAAAACACAAAAATACAAAACATAAAAATCTCACAATCTATAATATTTGTTAACCAGCTCAAGGTGTTCCTCTCCACTCTCCAACACATCCACACCAATACTCAATATTCAAGATATAGCTAATAGAATGGTCTATCTATCTATCTATACACTGTACTCAGGCCCAATCCCCATTTTTCCTCTTTTCTGTGTTTTTTTTGGGGGGGGGACTGAAGACAGAGCCAGAATAGGGACAACATAACAGAAAACAATGAACACACATAAACAAAACAAAATTCACACACATCTAGGTCATCCAGAAGAGCCAGAGACCAGGGTCACCAAGGTCCCTCTCAGACACATCCACATCCGCACCAATACTCTAAGATATAGCTAATAGAAGGTAAAGTCACAGAATTGAAACTCTTCAGTTGATTTATAGGACAGGCTGTGCCTTTGAGGGGGTAGTGCTTGTGTTTTAGTTCATACAGTATATATATTAATTTATATTTGAGTTTCTTCGCTACACCTCCATCAAGTTTTAAAAAACCACCCCCTTTTCAAGATGAATTTGTACATTTTTTGGTAGAAAAATGTCCCAGCCAAAGGCCGATTCCTCAAAAAATAACTCGCTATCGCTCGCCAGGAAAAAAAAAATGACACCTAAATGGCACAAAAGGTCTTAAGCCCTCCGGACCGGTCTCGCCTTCTAAAGGATAGCCCCGAAACCCGGGGCATCTGGCCGAAAAATGTCGTAATAGGCCAGCCCTATCTTTGTAATTTTAACTGCTGGAGAATTCACACACATCTCAAAACGTAGCCCTGTTTCGTGTCTGTAGACAGGCATTGAGTAAAGCTCTCTAGGTCAACTGGTTCAGTTGTGATGATGATTTCCGTGGAGAGTTTTGATGCGATGTTAGCAATAATCAGACAATAACAACACTAATTCTTCTTCTCCAAAACAATAACAACAAAAGTGCGACTTCTCCTTCTTGTTCTTGAAGGTATGCGTCGCTCCGACCGTCTTTGTTTACATGCGTCGGACGCACGGCTTTCAAAACACGTTTAATAGGCTTTCAAGCTTACGTCTTTCAGAAGCCCATCCGGGTGCCAGGCCCTAGTTTGTTATGGGCTTCTGAAAGCCCTTCCGGGTACCGAGGGTTAATATTGACAAAGAAATGGGGTGAAAGGTCTCAAAATTGCCAAACTAACGGAAAGAACGTCTTAAAATGTCAAAACTAATATGCTAACATGAGGGAGATGTGGGTCCAGATAAAGCAACTACCTGCCCCTTAAACCACTGCCGACTTAGGTGTTAATGAAGTTACATACCACACTAGCAAAGACTACAGTGTTAATAACCAATCCAAAACATAAGCCCTTAACCCTCCAGCCCCGGCTATGTATTATATATATATAATACATAGCCGGGGCTGGAGGGTTAAGGGCCCTCTAGACAACTGCACCAGTTGACTTAGAGAGCTCTACTCAACGCCATTCTACAGGTACGAAACACATCTACGCTTGGGGATGCGCGGGAATGCGGAAGCAGTCAAAATAACAAAGGTACGGTAGCCTAGGCATAGATGTTTTTCGGCCAAAAACCCCGGGTGTTGGTATGGAATACATAGCCGGGTTTGATGGGTTAAGAAGGATCTGTGGTAGCAAAAAGGGTTAAGTGAGAGAGTTCGAAGGCTATTAATTGCTGGAGGCCCTTTTTGAAACTGAATAAAATCGTCTAATAGTAACCAGATTAAAGTTAAAAAGACGTTGCCGGTATAGAAGGGGTTAATATCATATAATACTTTACAGTTTTTATTATGTCATTGAAAGCGATAAATAGACCAAATCACTAAACCATGTTCCAATTAGGTAGGTCTGAAATTATGACCTCTAACCTCTGTAGCTCAAAAAGGGCAATCTGGACAAATGGATTGTAAATTTCCACACCTATTCCCCGATCGACCCTTCCCAAATTGTACAAATATTGGCTTGATTACTCTAGTCGCTTGTGAGTTATAATGGTTAGTGTTCAAGAGTTTGGCCCTACTTACTTGGAACAGGGTATACAGTAAACTCCCTTCTCTCCAAAATTCAAATATCCAAAAATTTCAGTTACAGTAACCAAAGTTTTTGCTTTCCATATTTTTCACTAGTTTTCACTTATTTAAGCCTCTCTGGGTGCTTAATTGCATCAATTCAACCCCTCTGAAGTAGACATCCCTTGAATTAGATGATAATTTGAAGTTAAAACAGCCTAGAAGTGGTTTTAAATGCATTGAAAACGTATATTTGGCCATTTGTACACATACCGTATTTAGCTCTATATAGAGACTCGTTTATCCGTAAAAATTGCTTATTCAAAATTTCAAACGACTCATGATTTTTGGATAAAAGGGAGTTAACTGTAGTTTAAATTAAAATGTAAAACTTGCAAACTAAACAAACCAAAATTGGGACAAGGACAATATAAAGTCAAATTAAATTATCAAAATCGCTATGTGGAAACAACGCTTACTAAAATGAAAATTATTAAATAAAAGAACACAATCCACCACATAGGGTGTACATCACTACATGAGCAAGTTAATCTGTTTCCCAAGCAAACCAATCGCACATATAACAACGCACTATCGTCACGTTAAAGGAAGTAGTCAAGTTTGGGAAGTCCGGGACGTTCTGTCCAATTTTACTAAACTCTGCATGAATAAAGAAACTACATGTTAAATGTCAAAATATTATTTAAAATCAAATTTGCAACATGACAAGACATTAACAATAGTAAAAAATACAAATATTGATAAGATATCTATACTATTACAAAATAATATATAAAATACAGTACAGCACTCACTAACGATAGTGCTATCGGGTAGGTACCTGTAAGCATAGCATGCTTCAAGTGACCCCTATCAATAACTACCCTACAAATAACCTACATTTATAGCACAAATAAACTAAGGAAATCGCAAAAGTAAGCAATTGATACTATCGACAATGAATACATATAATATAAAGAGAAATAATTGCAAAATATGAAGTAACAACAGATTTAAACAAAGAGTACTCTTTTAACAGGCTGTTACCTACCATACATTCTGGAGGGCATAGTCTTTAACACTTCCAACATCTGCCTGTGGAATTTTGCATCCACCACGAACCTGTCGATGGATTCCAGCCTAAAGGTGCCGTTCACTTTCTCCCCAAAAACATTTCCTAAAAAGTTAACAAAATTATAAAATTAAAATGTAAAACTTGCAAAGCCAACAAACCAAAACAGGAACCGCAGAATATAAAGACAAAAGAACTTATCAAAATTATTATGTGGAAATAATGCATTGAAGATGGAGCAAAACAATATTATGAAATAAAAAAAACATAAAACAACTATTGGAATGCTTGTGAATAGATGAGTGATAATGCAGTCGCTGGGAGAGGGGGTCAGGCACCAGTTGGACTAGATAATAATCTGTCAGGCGCCTGGCCTGGGGAGCCGGTATATATATGAAGGGTCATGCCTGGATGTGAGGTGGGCGGGCATTGTGGTGTCTGCCTGCTGAGACCAGAACCTCTCCGGGAGGTCTGGGACCTGGGAGTCTTTTGCTGGAGACCCCAAAGGGCCTGGGTCTCTGGGTCTTCTCCTGGGCGACCTGATGATAATTTGTGTGAAATATAGAGAACATGACTTCAACTCTATACTTTGGACAGACTGAAACAAGCATTAGTACACCCTGTGTTACAAATATATCAGCCAAAACTCTTGAACATTATCCTCTATAACTCACAAACGACTAGAGTAATCCAGCTAATATTTCTACCATTTGGAAAAGATCAGCCAGAGAACAGGTGAGGAAAATGTACAGCCCATTTTGAGTTATAGAGGTTAAGGTTCACAATTTCTGGCCTATCTATTTGGAACAGGGTTTAGTCAGACTCTTAACATGTGAGAACTGGGGGAGGAAAAATTATAGTACAGTAACTTAAAATTTACACAGCGTATGATGAAGGTTCTGACCGAACTATTGACTTTAACCATATAGTAATGTATGTACCAGTATGTCATAAGGGTTGTATTCTCAGTTGACACACAACCCGACCAATCGGAAACACCGTAGTATGGGTGAATTCATGACCACATAATCAGTTTTGCCAGTTTTCCAATTTGTACATGTTGGTAACCTTGCTACAAGCTTCAAGACCAAAATATCAGAAGAAACACCTTTCCTTAAATTATATATTGATCTCATAGGCCTCATAAATAAGATGTAGTGTGGTAACTGAGAATATGGAACTAAAGCTGAATATTTCACCAACCTTGAGTTTTACTGTTGTCAGAGGAAGTACCCAAACTGTCAGTGAGCCCAGAGCTGCTTATTGGCAATCGACCAGGCACAATACCGACTTTAATAACAGGACCTGGCACACCACTGGTTTTATTAACAGGACCAGGTACACCAATGGTTATATTTACAGTGTTGTTAGCGTTAAGCACCTTGGAAGATGAGGGTTTTGACTGACTGTTTTTATAGAAGTTGGGTTGTGGATTCTTGTTTCCTGGCAGCTGATTTTCTACACCCTGATTTTTGTTGACGGGTGGAATGAGAGTTGTGGTAGCGGTTTGGCTAGCGGCGCGTTTTTCCAGGGCCCGTCTCCGGTTTTCTTCCATCCTTTTTGAGGCCTCCACAGTGGGATTACCGGTACCTGTGCTGCTGAAGTCTTTGCTTGTATAGATGGTACCACTATCTGTGCCTGGTGCCTTTATTGGGGAAAATAACCGCGATACAGGGCCACTGGGAGACGCACCAAAGTTTTGATTATTCGGCAGTGTGCGTTGAGGGCTGGTTGTTGGCTGATAACTACCACTGGTATCAGAGATGGGATTATGTGAGAAGGAGCTGCTGAATCCTAAAGATTTTTCTGCAGAATATGAGCTGTTCGGAGCAATGGATGAAGAAGAGTTTGAAAATCCTTGAGTGTTATTTGAGGGATACGACGAGATTTTCGGTGTACTGGATGCATAAGAGTTTGAGAAAGTAGAACTCCCCAGATTGCTGGAAACACTGCCATGGCTGCTGCCCTGAGTGTTGAGGCGTTTTTGTAGGGCCCGTTGTCGATTCTCCTCCATGCGCCGCTTCTGGTCATCCGAGAGCCCACTCATGCTGACCTGAGGGAGAAAGAAATGTGTCACATTCACAAATAATGCAGTGTGGTACTGTAATTACAAAAAGCCATCGGAGACTCTCAAAGGTCATCCAGATTCTAGTCTTCATCAGTATCTTCATTGGGCAAGAAAATTCACCTCCTAACAGATGATTTTACGACACCCAGTAATTGTAGAAGAAACTAGGGTACCGGTAGGCTTATTAGTTCCTACACAGTGTTCCAATTAACCCCTTCAGTACCGGTGCCATTCTTTTAACTTTATTCTGGCTACTATTTGAAGAGTTTATTCAGTTTAAAAAAGGCCTCCAGCAACTAACAGGCTTGGAACTATCTTACTTAATCCATTTTACTACCACAGATCCTTCTTAAACTACCGGTACATAAAACCATCTAAATATAGCTAGAATATAATACAAAATACGTCACCGGTAAAAAAGGGGTTAATAGACCATACGATACAGCGAGGTGGGGACACTTATCTTTGCTGGAAGTGTAACGAGTCAGTTGACCAGTTACACTTCCAGCATAATGTCAAGGTGGGTGCCAGTAAAGATGTAAGACCATGCAGTTTGGAGTATCTATCTATCTATTGCCGGATCCCCGAAGGGGTGGCCACGAACGAAACGCCCTCATGCACCTCTGTCCCCAGTCATTCGACGTCCCTCCTCCCACGGACCCATCCAGCACCGCTTTCACGCATATACTTCTTAACTCCATCCCTGCACCTCTCTCTTGGTTTACCTCTCCCTCTCTGTCCTTTCAATACACTCTTGTACACTCTTTTATTCATTCTCTCGCTTCCCACACGTTCCACATGGCCGAACCATCTCAAGGTGTACTGTTCCCAACACCCTCGTAGTTCCTGAAGGTGTCAAAGTGGTGCTGGGGCCAGGGACTCCCACATAACTGCTGTGTTGCAGTTGGGGAATATGGGGATTATTTAGGCTAGTCTGTCACTGTTTCCACAACCACATTTGGGAGACCAAGGCTCACATGTGCATGCTTGTCTGTCATGCATGTATGTATTTAAGGCCTTTGAAATAAATAATTGATATTTGTTTTGTTTTCAGGATTTTGAGCAGATCCGCTGCTAATATATTCTTCTTGCCTTAGAAATTGACCCTGCAATGATTACATTTATGGCTGATGTTGTATTATGATTGACAAAGAGATTATGGTTTCATAAATTGAATGTACCGGTACCGGATGTATAGGCTAACTGTATAAGTGTACTGCATTGTAAAGATTTGGGCTGACGCAATATAATCTATTTTTATTAATTTCACTCCAACACCAAACACCTCCCAAAGAAATTAATGAAAGCATTACAAACCCCAATGCACTTAAATAAATTAATGAAAGCATATGATCCTCCCGGGATTCGAACTTGGACACCAACCTAGCTAGGCGAGTTAAAAATTACAGTAGGGATATTATAGGTGAACAGTGTGTTAGAAATGATAATGGGAAGATCGTGTATGCAGAACATGAAATCAAAGAAGCATGGAAGGCACACTATCAACGATTTTGAATGGGATAAGGAACAGCTTAGTATCGAAAAAACAATATCTGGACCCCCTCCTTTGATAGCATCAGCTGTAGTGAGCGACGCAATCAATAAAATGAAGGACGGTAAAGCTCCAGGGTCGCTCATTGTCGCTGAGATGATAAAAGCCTCAGGGGAGACTGGTGTCAAATTAGTCACCGAGTTGATAAATACCATTATTAAAGATGAGAAAATCCCTGAGGATTGGCTCAAAAGTGTAATAGTAAATATATACAAAGAAAAAGGGGATGCGCTAGATAGAGGAAATTATAGGGGCCTGAAAATGCTTGACCAAATCATGAAGGTCTGTGAGAGAGTCTTTGAGGGTTTGATCAGGCAAAGCATCTCCATTGATGATATGCAGTTTGGTTTTATGCCAGGACGGGGTACAACCGATGCTATCTTCATAGTCAGGCAGATACAGGAAAGATACTTACTAAAAGGCAGGGATCTTTACTGTGTGTTTGTAGACCTGGAGAAGGCCTTTGATAGGGTGCCTAGAGATGTTGTGCAGTGGGGTATGAGGAAACTTGGTGTGGAAGAGTGGCTGGTGCGTGTGATAATGAAGATGCATGAGGATGTGCAGTGTGTGGAAAGGGTGTGGGTGTTAATGCAATAGTAATGTAGCATCTGTCGATGTTGGGTACACCATGGGAGTAAGAGCTGTAGTAGAATAAAGGGACCCCTGCCGAAGGATAAGTCAGAAATAGAGAAATTTTAGTGCGCAGTGTGCAAAGGCGAGCTTGTGTTAAGTGATGATCCTGTGGCCGTGAATTTCGGAAATGAGCCATTGGAGCTGGTGAACAAGTTGTGTTACCTAGGAGATACCATCTCTGCCGGTGGTGGGGCAGAGGCTGCCACTGTTGCTAGAATTAGATGTGGCTGGGGGAAGTTCAGAGAACTGCTGCCAATCCTGACCATGAAAAGAATGCCTCTCCCCTTGAAGGGGAAGGTGTATGCCTCATGTGTTAGAAATGTAATGACGTATGCCTCAGAAACATGGGCCGTTAAAGCAGAGGATGTCAGAAGAATGGAACGTAATGAGATGAGAATGGTGAGATGGATGTGTGGGGCCAAGCTACAGGATAGAATAACAAATGTTGAGCTGAGGAGACGTTTAGGTATAAAGAGTATTAGCGAGGTGATGCGTACAAGTAGACTGGGATGGTATGGACATGTGGAGAGAATGGATGAACAAAATTGGGTGAAAAAATGCAGGTCTGTGATTGTGGAGGGAGAGCTGCACCAAGGGGTGGACCGAGGAAGAGCTGGGATCGGACTATTCGTGCCGATCTCAAATCCAAGAACTTGACAATTGAAGCAGCCCTTAACAGGGTTGCCTGGAACGCAGCCATTAGGACAAGAGACTGAAACTGCACGTACTGTATGTGTGGAACACTCAGTCTTAAAATTTTATGTATGTACCACACCCAGAACAAAAGCATCTAAACCGTTACACCACCAATACAAATATTGGCAAGGATGTAGTAATCGGGCGTACTGCCCGCGTTGTTTACACTACGCGGACGCTCGCGATCATGTTCCCGTCTAGTTTGACTGCCGTGGGAACTTAACCGCGAGCTAAACTTTATTTTCTGTTATTTGCTCCCCTGCTGACAATATATATGATGATGACAATAAGTCATAGGGGAGGGGGGGGGGGGTGGCTTTGCCTATTATTGTATCCCACGCCAGTCAAAATAGATGGGAACATGAGCCCGAGCATGCTAGTAGTGTAAAAAAGGCGGGAAGTATGCCCGAATACTACATCCTTACCCAAATACCAGCTGGCCGTGGAGAAAAAAATGTCAAAACTACTCAAATTAGACGCAACCGAGAGCGTGTGAATATCGCCATGAAAGGTTGCTTGAATTTAACCTTCAGATTGATGGATAATGGGTGTTGGTATCATTGAAGGAGCTTTTCACCGCGGTTTGCACGCTCTCATTCACGACTGTTATGTTGGCTTCTAATATGACCACTTTTGGGTTGGGAGTGCCCCCATTTCACTCCCCCAGGACTTTTTGTCATCAACATACAGTATGGGTATATATTGCCAGCAGGGGGGAAATAACCGCTGGCCGTGGGATAATTACGGAAAAAAAACCCCGGTCAAAGTAGACGTAACTGTTATATGCCCCCTGCTGGCAATATGCCTAAATATGATGATGACAATTATGACAATAAGTCCTTGGGGGGAAGGGGGGGGTGGGTATAGCGAAGACCCACCTCATCCCAAAAGCTGTAAATTAGAAGCGAACGTAGAGTTTGTGACCCTAAGCTTGCAAATCACCGCAAAGATTTGCCTGATTCCTTGAATAATACCCGAGATAGAAAAATACTGTACCCTAGCACGGTAGCACCTGGAAATAAAAAACAAATTAATCAAAACTGGTGTGAGTCACCTGCAGAAATCCCAAAGGTTCTAAACAGTTGTGGGATGGAAAGTGAAAATTAACCGGAATTATTCTATAATTGCACCTATACGACTTACGAGCTAAACAAATTGTTATTGTATTTAACAGGAAGGTACGAGGTAAGTTATGTGGTATAGGTGGCAATATGCGGAAATGGATTATAAGGGCATTCCGTCCCGTCTGGCCCCCTTATGAAAATTTACGGTTACTCACACCGGTAGAAATCCAGTTGGGGTAACTGGATTTCTACCGTTTTACCCAACCAGGGGCGGCAGACCCCACCCATATTACTAGGATAGCCTAGGTTAGGTAAGGTTGTTAGGTTAGGCTAATGTCTCTCTGAATTTCTGAAACATTGTAAAATCTGTGTCAAATCTAGATTGTTAGACTTTTGTCAGAGGGGGCGGAATGCCCTGCAGCCCTTATAATCCATTTCCGCATATTGCCACCTATACCACATTACTCACCTCGTCGTACCTTCCTGTTAAATACAATATTTGTTTTAGGCTAGCTCGTATAGGTGCAATTATAGAAATTTACCAATTAACCTAGCCTAGCCTATTCTTTCTTTGAGATTTTTTGAGTGGTGACATGGTTGGACGGGTTTTAAGTAAGGATGGTGTTAGCGGGCGTACTTCTTGTTCTTATTTACAGTTTACATAGGCTAGGCTTAACTTGCTTAAGTCGCACACCGTCACACTCGCAGACCGCAGTTGCGTTCGCGTTTAATTTAGGCCCAACCGTAACTTTTTTTTTATTTTTTTACAAAATTATCCCACGGCCTGCTGTTAGCCTATTTGCCCTCTACTGGTAAACTCATGGGGGGTTCGCCCCCCTCAACCTGGGCTAAATCCCTCGGCCGGTAACAAAACAATTTAGGCTAAGCCTAGGCCTATTGTCATCATGACAACAGCATAGCCTATTACCAGCATGGGGCTGTTCGGCCAGGCAGCTTAGGGAACAACAACAACAACAACAACCAGCATGGGGCAAGTAACAGCTGGCCGTGGGGCAATATCGTAGGCTAGGCTAAAACAAATAAAAAAAAAGTCAAATTAGGCTAGGCTAGGCTAGGCCTAGCCTAGCCTAGATGCAAATGGAACTGCGAGCATACGACTTATGTAAACAATGCGGATGGTACCGTGTACGCGCGCTAACACCATCCTTAACGGGTTTTACACTGTAAAATTGTAAATAGGCCTAGGCCTAGGCACTTGGTGACTGGTAGGCAGTAGGCTAGGTCTAGCCTGCTCAGAGTCTGAGCCCCTAGGAGCTAGGACTGGCACCAGACCAGAGGCCACAGTTACAAAATCCAAGTACAGCACTGCTCCTCTGAAGCCAGAAGAAGATTTTTGGTTCAATGTTATTTTAATACCACAAATTTTGTTGATATATTTGAAGATAAATATTGAATCTATATGCTCTAAAGATCATAAGAAAATTTGTTTTAACCCTCGGCAAAACTTAATAAAAAAATATGGTAGGCCTACTAAAATTTCTTTTTCGTAACAAGGTTGTCAATACGGTACTTCCAGTTATCGATAGCTCTTAAAGATCATATGAAAATGTGTTAAACACTCGGAAAACCCTAATATAAAAGTATGGTACTAAAATTTAAGTTTCGTAACAAGGTTGTCAATACGGTACTTTCCCGTTATCAGTGTACAATCAAAGCTGAAGATTGCAGAGTAAACACCATAGACACGGTAGACTTCATCAACTTTCTTTCACCTTCGTATAATCAACAGCCAATTTTTTTTTTTTTTTTTTTTACCAAGGGATTAGTACTCAACCAGCGGAGGTGTGGGGGCAGCAGCCCCCACCCATAATACTAGGTTAGGTTAGGTAAGGTTGTTAGGTTAGGCTAATGTCTTTTCAAATCACTATCGGGGGCGTGTCTCAACATCGATCAATAGGCCTAATGGGGAAAATAGGTTTTCCCGAGATTTCTAATTAGGCTAATTACAAACACTATATATTGATGCAAATGAACAATTTCTTTTATAAAACACTCGGAAAATTTGTGGTATTAAAATACAAAATTTCCAGATTTTTCTCCCACAGAGTCGTCAAGAGGTGGAACTCACTTTCAGAGGACACCGTTACTGCACCAAATCTCAGACTCTTCAAGCAACGCCTCCAAGCAGAAATACACGACTCCCTCCACGAATTTCACTAAAACACTAAAAAAACACACATCTAAAACACCTAACATACATCTCAAACAAACTAACACAACTAAAAAGCTAGTCTCCAACGACTCCAACGAGGGCACAATATAAACTAACTATCTCTGCCGGACTCCCAGTAACTGCTACTAATCGTGCATGCGGCCATCTAGTTAGAGTGCCCGTAGCCAGGGTGTCAATCCACAAAATATGAATTGTGTTATCATTAGGCCTATGGTTTATTATTTTGTTATCATTATAGCGCGGCGAAGGCGCGAGCTCTAGGGGGGTCCGGGGGCATGCGGCGCCCCCCAGATTTTTTTTTTTAGAATTTAGGCCTAGGCCTAGGTGTCTAAAACAGTATTTCCTGCAATAAAATAACAATCAAGATGGAAAATATGGAGACCAAAATTGTGTTTATTTAGCCTAGCCTACCTTTTTTTTTTTGGGGGGGGGGGGGGGGGTTTCTGTTATCATTATACAAAAAGTTCAGTGCGTTATCACTCAAAAAAACAGCGTCGTTTGACACCCTGCCCGTAGCCTATTCATGTCTTGGGCCCCCACTGAACACAGCTGCTCCGTGGACAGTGCTGAGTGGCCCTACCTGGTAAGTAACCTGGTAAGGGCAATGGGCATCATATATTCAATTTCATAGGCTAGCCTAATCACCATTACCAATGAAAACGAAATAGGCCTAGGCTAGGCCTAGGCCTAGGCTACATCAAAATTGTGGAAACCCGCAAAAATCACGAAAGCGTCAGCAAATAAACTAAAACTAGCCTAAGCAGCTTCCCACTAACCTACAGTAGGCTAACAGTAATTGTTAACAGTTAACTAAACTACTAGGCTAAGCCTACGCCAACACATTATAACAACATAAAGGATTGTTAGCTTAACAACACAACATTCATCTCGCACCATGGTGACCACAATCCTTACTTAAATATTAGGCTATTTATATAATAATTTTCAGAAGTTTCGTCCAAACTTTGCCTCCTGTGGTTTTCTTCTTCTTCTTCTTAACCTGTTAACCTGTTTGTTTATCCAGCACACAGGGTTGTGTTCACTTTGGTCGATCAGTCAATCACGATAATATTTTGAACGCGAGTGTTACCGATCCCACTTGTTTCTTGTTTCTTGTTTCTGGTAAAGGGCGAAACTCGGACGTGTAGACACGCCCGCCACAGCCCTGCCTTCGCAACTGCAGTAGAGGATCCTGGGGGGCTCAGTGGTGGACCAATCGGCCCGTCGTCCTCAAGAAGTTGCAGAGGAGGCGAACCACTCGGGCCCGTCGAACACCGTCTAAGCCTGCACCACCAAGGAGGACTCGCAAGTCGAAATCAGTGACACCCAGGCACCGCAGACGGCCGCACAGAGTAGTTCTGTGAGAGTGGAACCTAGGACACTCCAAAATGTAGTGGGCTATCGTCTCAGGGCGGGAGCACCAACGACACGCTGGGCGATCGGTAAGCCCCAGCCGGTGGAGGTGAGCGGAGAGCGTAGTGTGGCCAATCCTGATCCTCGTCAGTGCCACATCCAGGTCGCGGTGAGGGTGCCTGGCCCAGGGTTTTACCGATCCCACGAGTCGTCGATTTGTTTACTTTGTTTACGTTTGGTGTACGTTGTGAGACCCGCAGAGGTTTACGTTTACGTTTACGTTGAGAGACCCGCAGAGGGCCGCATGATATGCGGGGGTTGTGCTTTCTAAGACTAATGGTTGGGGACAGGATCAGGATTAGGGATGTAATGATTGGTGATCCTAGTTCTAAATGAATCAAGGGTGGGGCTATTAACTACATGAGATGGGAGGTGATTCCACTCTTGGATGCTGCGGGGAAAAAATGATTGTCTAAATATGTCCGTGCTTGCCTGATATGTGTGGTATTTTAGGTTGTGGCTGCGTCTCGTAAATCGTATACTTGTAGGGTGTAAATATATATTTGTCTATGTCTACTAAGTTGTTGGTGATTTTATATAACATCTGTTGTCTGTGCATTTGTCTTCTTGTTGCAAGTGGGTCGAGTTTAATGTCTTGTTTGAGCAAAGTGACAGATGTAGTGTGTCTGTAATCACATCTGATCCATCTTGCAGCTTTGTTTTGTATGGCCTCTAATTTATTTATATTGTTGTGAGTGTGTGGATCCCAGACGGTGTCGCAGTATTCTAAGTGTGGCCGAACAAATGTTTTAAATGCTAGAATTTTGATGTTTGCATTACACTTGGTGAGATTCCTGCACAGGAAGCCCAGGGCCCTATTAGTCTTTGCTCTGACGCTGCTAACGTGAGTGGTCCACCTCATGTCCGCTGAGATGTGGACCCCCAAATATTTGTGGGAGGGAACAGTATCCAAAAATGTGCTATGGAGTTTGTAGGCGAATGGGATGATTTTATTTGAACGGGTGAAACGGATATGGTGACATTTGTCCGGTCTAAATGTCATCTGCCACTTGGCTTCCCACTGTTCAAGCGCAGTTAAGTCGTCCTGTAGTCGAAGACAATCGTCCCTATTAGTAATGTAAAGTCAGTGAAAGTAGGCTACCCTAAACAGACCTCGGATGCGGAAGTACCCTGAGCCGAACAGGCCAAGTGGGATATCTCTATTGGTCTAACTGGTAAGGTGTCTGCCTCACACCCAAGGGTCGAGAGTTCGTGCCCCCACCAGGACATGATATTTTTGTGAGTCTATTTCCGCATTTAACGAAGTTTAGGTGTGTTGGTAAAATTGTTCAGATGGTTGAGAGTAAGATCGGAGCTCCATAAATCCTCTTTCAGGTATGGTGTAAAAACCGATCCCCACAGGCTGATTCCCACAGGACAAGGAAGGGGAGAGGATAGACCAGGGAGTGTATGTGAGATGCGCTTGGGTTGGGTTGTGGAAGTTGCCAGCCGCCCAAGCGAGTTGCCAACTGGGCAGTTTGTAGGTGCGTGTATGCACCGCTCAGTGAAGTTGACTCACCATTCCCGTTCAAATCTCTGACGGACTCTCGGTCGATTCGGCTCAAGCTTGTTCCTCTCTGTTCGGAGCTTTCGCTTCCCGGAAGGTGAAGTAGTGTAAAGTCAGTGAAAGTAGGCTAGCCTAAACAGACCTCGGATGCGGAAATACCCTGAGCCGAACAGGCCAAGTCGGATATCTCTATTGGTCTAACTGGTAAGGTGTCTGCCTCACACCCAAGGGTCGAGAGTTCGTGCCCCCACCAGGGCATGATATTTTCGTGAGGCTATTTCCGCATTTAACGAAGTTTAGGTTTGTTGGTAAAATTGTTCAGATGGTTGAGAGTAAGATCGGAGCTCCATAAATCCTCTTTCGGGTAAGGTGTAAAAACCGATCCCCACAGTAATTGGTCTATAAACTAAGCTATCATCTGCGAAAAGTCTAGTAGTAGAAGTAAGCGATAGTGGGAGGTCATTTATGTATGAAAGGAAAAGTAGGGGACCCAGGACAGTGCCTTGTGGGACCCCAGAAGCTACAGAGGTCCGCTCTCGGGCGGCATATTGTACAGGAGTTAGTGTTTAGGGATACTAAGATCAAGAGAAGGATCAGCTAGTATTAGGCTGAACAAATGTTTTGAATGTTAGACTTTGATGTTTGCATTTCAACTTACACTTAGTGAGATTCCTGGGCAAGAATGTAGTTACCGGGTGTACCGCCCACCTTGTTTACACTATGCGGATGCCTTTGGATATAAAAATACATTAGCCTAACCAAACAACCTAACCTAACCTATAGTATTCATGCAGTAATGACAGGGGGCAAATAGCAGAAAAAATAGCGTCGAAATAGACGGGAACGTAAGTGCGAGCGCACAATATGACAAGCGTATACCCGGAAACTACATCCTTCCCGATTCCTGCACAGCGGAAGCCTTTGCTCTGATGCTGCTCTGAGGCCGCTCCTGCCTTTCACAGTTGCTATCCCACTACGAGAAAATGTTGCAGGACACACAAGATGGGGAAAATGTCGACGTCGTATACCTCGATCGACTTTGCCGAAGCCTTTGATAAAGTAGACCACGGGATTCTCCTACACAAAGTCAGGGCACTCGGAATATGTGAATATGTTCGTTCCTCTCTGTTAGGAGCTTTCGCTTCCCGGAAGGTGAAGTAGTGTAAAGTCAGTGAAAGTAGGCTAGCCTAAAAAACAGATCGGATGCGGAAATACCCTGAGCCGACCAGGCCAAACGGGATATCTCTATTGGTCTAACTGGTAAGGTGTTTGCCTCACACTCAAGGGTCGAGAGTTCGTGCCCCCACCAGGGCTTGATATTTTCGTGAGGCTATTTCCGCATTTAACGAAGTTTAGTTGTGCTGGTTAAATTGTTCAGATGGTTGAGAGTAAGATCGGAGCTCCATGAATCCTCTTTCGGGTATGGTGTAAAAACCGATTCCTACATGGGGCAGAATGGATTGTTGGAAGAAAGAAAAGATATAGGATCTACTGGACTGATACTGATAAAGCAAAAGGAGGAGTGGGTGGAAAGTGTGCTTTAGATTACGAGAGTTAGTGAAAGGCTGATTGTTTTGAAGTTGAAAGTTGGTGAAAGAATTCTGAATGTGATATCTGCATATGCCCCACAGGCTGGCCTACAGAAAGAGATAAAAGAGGACTTCTGGAATGACACCATCAGTGTCATTTCAGGCCTCTCGGAGAATGAAATAACAATCCTGTGAGGGGACCTGAATGGTCATGTGGGAGCATCTGCAGATGGATACAAGGGAGTACTTGGAGGAAATGGTTACAGAAGGAGGAATCTGGAAGGAGAATATATACTAGAGTCCTGCATTGCACTTAACATGGTTGTGTGTAACACGAAGTTCAAGAAGAGACAGAGCCATCTGGTCACATATAGCCTCAGTCTGGGGTATCCAGTAGCCAGATAGATTACTTCTTGGTTAACAGGAAAGACTGGAAACTGGTTTGGGATGTAAAGGTCATCCCGAGCAAAGAATGTATCCCCCATCATAAGCTACTAAGCTTGTGTGTGACATGAGCTCCTAATACAGATATACTGAGCGCAAGAAGGTATACATGCCCAAAAGGAGAGTGTGGCTGCTGAAGAACAAGGAAGTTAGGGATATAGGTTTCATAGTGAACTGGAGGAAATTAATAGAAATATGGAAGCTAGGCCTAGCGATGTAAATAGTCAATGGAATTTCCTTAAGCATAGCCTTCTCACTGTGAATGACAAAGTCTGTGGGAAAACAAAGGGTCACCCCAGGAATAAGACCTCCTGGTGGTGGAATGATATACATACATACATACAACAAATGTTAAGACTGAGTGCTCCACACATACGTGCAGTTTCAGTCTCTTGTCCTAATGGCGGTGTTCCAGGAAACCCTGTTAAGGGCTCCTTCACTTGTCAAGTTTTTAAATTTTAGATCGGCACGTATATATAGTCCGATCCTAGGTCTTCCTCGGTCCACCCCTTGGTGCAGCTCCCTCCACAATCACAGACCTGCATCTTTTCACCCAATTTTGTTCATCCATTCTCTCCACATGCCCATACCATCCCAGTCTACTTGTACGCATCTCCTCGCTAATACTCTTTATACCTAAGCGTCTCCTCAGCTCATCATTTGTTATTCTATCCTGCAGTTTGGCCGCACACATCCATCTCACCATTCTCATCTCATTACGTTCCATTCTATTGACATCCTCTACTTTAACAGCCCATGTTTCTGAGGCATACGTCATTACATTTCTAACACATGAGGCATACACCTTTCCCTTCAGGGGGAGAAGCATTCTATTCATGGTCAGAATTGGCAGCAGTTCTCTGAACTTCCCCCAGCCACATCTAATTCTAGCGACAGTGGCAGCCTCGGCCCCACCACCGGCAGAGATGGTATCTCCTAGGTAACAAAACTTGTTCACCAGCTCCAATGACTAATTTCCAAAATTTGTCACAGGATTCAGTCATTTAACGCAAGCTGGCCCTTGCAAACTATGCACTCAAATTTCTCGATTTCTGACTTATCCTTCGGCAGGGGTCCTTTTATTCTACTACAGCGCTTACTCCCATGGTGCACCCAACATCGACAGACACTACACCGAATCGAGTTAGTGCCCAGACCCTTTCCACACACTGCACATGGGTATGCACCGCTCTTTTCCACATTACCTCGTCTCAATCTACAATGCATAACCTTGGTTTTGTTAATATTGACTCTTAAACCCTTGCTCGCCATGCCCTCTCTCCATCTTCTGAAATTGGCCTCAGCATCTTGCACATTGTCAGCTATTAAGACTAAATCGTCTGCATAAAACAGTTCCCACGGGAGTACGCCTCTAAAAGCTCTCGACAGTAACTACAGGACCATAATAAAGAGGAGGGGGCTTAACACTGAACCCTGATGAACACCAACACGGACTGTGAACTCCTCACTCAGTACACCTTTCACCCTCACCGCAGTTCACGAATCCTCATACGTCTTCATTATCACACGCACCAGCCACTCTTCCACACCAAGTTTCCTCGTAGCCCATTGCATAGCATAATTATCTAGGCACCCTGTCAAAGGCCTTCTCCAGATCTACAAACACAAAAGAAAGATCCCTGCCTTTTAGTAAGTATCTTTCCTGTATCTGCCTGACTATGAAGATAGCATCGGTTGTACCAGGTCCTGGCATAAAACCAAACTGAATATCATCAATGGAGATGCTTTGCCTGATCAAACTCTCAAAGACTCTCTCACAGACCTTCATGATTTGGTCAAGCATTTTCAGGCCCCTATAATTACCTCTATCTAGCGCATCCCCTTTTCCTTTGTATATATTTACTATTACACTTTTGTGCCAATCCTCAGGGATTTTCTCCTCTTTAATAATGGTGTTTATCATCTCAGTGACTAAGCTGACACCAGTTTCCCCTGAGGCTTTTATCATCTCAGCGACAATGTCAGAGCACCCTGGAGCTTTACCGTCCTTCATTTTATTGGTTGAGTCGCTCACTAGCACTACAGCTGGTGCTATCAAAGGAGGGGTCCAGATATTGATTTTTCGATACTAAGCTGTTCCTTATTCCATTCAAACTCTACATTTAGCAATCGTTCATAGTGTGCCTTCCATGCTTCTCTGCATACACAATCGTCTCATTATAGTTTCCAACACACTGTTCACCTATAATATCCCTACTGTCATTTTTAACTCGCCTAGCTAGGTTGAAGATCCCATTGGGATTGTCCGTGTTACACACTTGTTCGAGGACCTTAATGCCTTGTTTAGCATTGTAAATAACTCTTATGGCAGTTCATTTAGCTGCCTGGTATTCCTCCTTGCTGCCTCCCTTCTTTGAAGCATCTCCTTTTCTCTTTCACAGCATGTTCTATATCTCTATATCTATCTATCTATCTGTCTGTCTGTCTGTCTGTCTGTCTCTCTGTCTCTCTCTCTCTCTCTCTCTCTCTCTCTCTCTCTCTCTCTCTCTCTCTCTCTCTCTCTCTTTCTCTCTCTCTCCCTTATAGCCTGATAAAGCAGTACACATTAACGTCTGGGAAATACACAGACATTATACAGTACTTGTTGACTATCAAGGTCATTATCAAGGACACAATAACAACATAAACATTGAACCAAAAGTATTTTCTAAATATATATATATATGAAAGAATATATTCTTGGCTCAATGTTTATGTTTTTCCTGTTATTAAATAACACAGGAAAACATCTATAAATAATATTAATATTAATATCAACAATGTCACCAACGTTACTAATCTTACAAGTGCCACCAGGATAAAACTACACTAATATTACCAAGCACAGCAGTTGTTCTCATAATTATACAGTGACATAAGCTTGGGTGTACAGTCGGCCTAATAAGTTATGTTTTGATCAATAATTAGTGTCAGCAATATTTACACATGATTTATTCTTTTTGAGTGAGCTATTCAAACATTTTCCTACACTTATCCAGCGTATTCAACATCTGACAGACATTAATACAGCACCAGAGCGAGCCAAACGTCATGACAGCTGGAACATGACTTATTAGCGCCACCATACAGTCACTTATACAAAAATCCTGGACTATACAGGTACTTCTATAATTATAAATAGGTGAGGTCCTTGAATTGTTATGAGTGGCTGTACAGTCGCGCTAATAAGTCATGGCCCAGCTGTCATTGCGTTGGGCTTGCTCTGTGCTGTATTAATGTCTGTCCGATGTTGAATAGGGTGGGTAAGTGTAGGAACATGTTTGTATATTTCACTGAATATGAAGAAATGAAGCTTAGATATTGCTGATACCCATTATTATTGATCAAAACATACTTGGTGCCGAGACATCACTTATTAGCGTGCCTGTACGCTTTATATAATCGCCGGCTGAAAAAGTCATAACCAGTATACCCAGCCATTGAGCATAGTCATATGTCTTATAGCTTATATAGCTTATGTCTACTACTAAATACGATATAAGAGATAGACAAACCAAACTGAAATGATTACTGATTACGGATTACTGATATTTACTATAGGATGTAAAGTATCTTAAAATAACCCCCTAGAAATACTTTCTCTAAAGTATCTATTTCTTTATCCTTCCCATTTCCCCAGCTAACCTAATCCCACAAGGACCCCAATGGAAATACGCCTAACGGCCTTATTGGGCTATCCTTAGTTGGAATTATGCAAGGCTGGTACATGTCATATTTATAACATACTATGTGGTACCAACTCTGTAAATTGCTAACTGAATAAATATTATTATTATTAATATTATTATTATTATTATTATTATTATTATTATTATCATATATTCGATAATGGATATTTATCGTGATCGTGTAATCAGCCTTTAACTGTGTTGGTGGTGTAATGGTTTAGATGCTTATGTTCTGGGTGTGGTGTCCCGAGTTGGAATCCCGGGAGGACCATAATAGCTTTCATTAGTTTATTCAAGTACATTGGGGTTTGTAATGGATGATTAATGTTAAGAACGGGGTATTACTTAAGGGGAGGTATTTAGTTTGTTCCTTAGACCTCCATCAAGCTTAAAATTACACCCCCTTGAGTCCCTTTCAAGATAAATTTGTACATTTTTCGGTAGAAAAATGTCCCGGCCGAAGGCCGGTTCCTCTTAAATTACAGGCTCGCTATCACTCGCCAGGATAAAATCGACACCTAAATGGCACGAAAGGTCTTAATATGGGGTGAAAGTTCTTAAAATCGCTAAACTAATGGGGCAAACATTTTATAATATCAAAAGCAATGGGGCTAAACATGAGGGAGAAAGGGGTCAAGAAAAAAACTCCCTCAAGTGGAGATGTCCCCTTAAAGTATTTGGTGGTTGTTACTAGCAATATACACACTACAGGAAGCTACTGTATATGGGTTTATTTTTCTGAACCCTCTTCGCCTTCGTGTTCAGCCCCATTAGTTTTGAGGTTTTAAGACATTCGCCCCATTAGTTTGGCGATGTTTAGACATCTTTTGGCTAAGCATGAGGGAGAAAGGGGGTCCGTAAAAAGCAACAACCTCCCCCTTATATTATTAAGACCTTTCGTGCCATTTAGGTGTCGATGTTTTTCCTGGCGAGCGACAGCGAGCCTGTATTTGAAGAGGAATCGGCCTCCGGCCGGGACATTTTTCTACCGAAAAATGTACAAATTTATATCGAAGGGGGGTCTTGTGGGTGTTTTTTTAAGTTTGATAAATGTTTAGAGAGCAAACTAAACCCACTCCTTAACCCTTTCACGCATATGACGCAATTTTGAGCCTATTGGAGATACTTTAAAGCCTTTGTTACCATCAGGGGTATTTATAAACCTTTAGTTTAGTTACTTCAACCTCTGCAGTTGTCTTTGAGTTAGCTGTGTTGAGCCTATTGGGGATACTTTAAAGCCTTTGTTACCATCAGGGGTATTTAGAAACCTTTAGTTTAGTTACTTCAACCTCTGCAGTTGTCTTTGAGTTAGCTGTGTTGAGCCTATTGGGGATACTTTAAAGCCTTTGTTACCATCAGGGGTATTTAGAAACCTTTAGTTTAGTTACTTCAACCTCTGCAGTTGTCTTTGAGTTAGCTGTGTTGAGCCTATTGGGGATACTTTAAAGCCTTTGTTACCATCAGGGGTATTTATAAACCTTTAGTTTAGTTACTTCAACCTCTGCAGTTGTCTTTGAGTTAGCTGTGTTGAGCCTATTAGGGATACTTTAAAGCCTTTGTTACCATCAGGGGTATTTATAAACCTTTAGTTTAGTTACTTCAACCTCTGCAGTTGTCTTTGAGTTAGCTGTGTTGAGCCTATTAGGGATACTTTAAAGCCTTTGTTACCATCAGGGGTATTTATAAACCTTTAGTTTAGTTACTTCAACCTCTGCAGTTGTCTTTGAGTTAGCTGTGTTGAGCCTATTAGGGATACTTTAAAGCCTTTGTTACCATCAGGGGTATTTAGAAACCTTTAGTTTAGTTACTTCAACCTCTGCAGTTGTCTTTGAGTTAGCTGTGTTGAGCCTATTAGGGATACTTTAAAACCTTTGTTACCATCAGGGGTATTTAGAAACCTTTAGTTTAGTTACTTCAACCTCTGCAGTTGTCTTTGAGTTAGCTGTGTTGAGCCTATTGGGGATACTTTAAAACCTTTGTTACCATCAGGGGTATTTAGAAACCTTTAGTTTAGTTACTTCAACCTCTGCAGTTGTCTTTGAGTTAGCTGTGTTGAGCCTATTGGGGATACTTTAAAACCTTTGTTACCATCAGGGGTATTTAGAAACCTTTAGTTTAGTTACTTCAACCTCTGCAGTTGTCTTTGAGTTAGCTGTGTTGAGCCTATTGGGGATACTTTAAAGCCTTTGTTACCATCAGGGGTATTTAGAAACCTTTAGTTTAGTTACTTCAACCTCTGCAGTTGTCTTTGAGTTAGCTGTGTTGAGCCTATTGGGGATACTTTAAAGCCTTTGTTACCATCAGGGGTATTTAGAAACCTTTAGTTTAGCCTAGTTACTTCAACCTCTGCAGTTGTCTTTGAGTTAGCTGTGGGCAGAAAACTAATTTAGGTAATTATAAGAGTGAGAGAACTCTATTTCTTATTGCTAATCTGGCAACCTCTGCGTCATATGAGTCTGAAAGGGTTAAAAGGCTATGAGTATCTCAATTTGATCCTTTGAGCTATTATGTATCCTTCCTAAGTTTCATAAAATCGTCTAAATGTAGGCTAGCTGAAATAAATTACAAAAATACGCCGTCGGTACAGAAGGGGTTAAGGGCACCGACCTGCCTTTTCTCTCTGGGTTTTATCCATTCGGCCCCATTCAGCCTACTGTTTTTAGACGTTTCTCCCCATTCAGGTATCGATTATTTCCTGGCGAGCGACAGCGGGCCATCATTGTTTGGAAAAATCGGGCTTCGCCGGAGACATTTTTCTACCGAAAAATGTACAAATTAAGCCAACTGTCTAAAATATAATTCAAAATATGCTGGTTCACTATCGCTCGCCAGGTGTAAATCGACACCTGGATGGGGATATACGCCTTAAAACAGTATGCTGAATGGGGTCAAACGGCTACTATCCAGAAAGAAAATAAGGAGAGAAAAAAAAGCAGGTCACCCCCCCTTAAGGGGAGGTATTTAGTTTGTTCCCTAGACCTCCATCAAGCTTAAAATTACACCCCCTTGAGTCCCTTTCAAGATAAATTTGTACATTTTTCGGTAGAAAAATGTCCCGGCCGAAGGCCGATTCCTCTTAAATTACAGGCTCGCTATCGCTCGCCAGGATAAAATCGACACCTGAATAACACGAAAGGTCTTAATATGGGGTGAAAGTTCTTAAAATCGCTAAACTAATGGGGCAAACGTTTTATAATATCAAAAGCAATGGGGCTAAACATGAGGGAGAAAGGGGTCGAGAAAAAAAAAATCCCTCAAGTGGAGATCTCCCCTTAAACCACTTAATTACCACCCAATACAGTAACTCGAACACCAACAGAACCGCCGCAGCATCTGGGGATTCGTCTGGAGATCTCCCCTTAAACCACTTAATTACCACCCAATACAGTAACTCTCAACACCAACAGAACCGCCGCAGCATCTGGGGATTCGTCTGGAGATCTCCCCTTAAGCCACTTACTTACCACCCAATACAGTAACTCTCAACACCAACAGAACCGCCGCAGCATCTGGGGATTCGTCTGGAGATCTGCCCTTAAGCCACTTAATTACCACCCAATACAGTAACTCTCAACACCAACAGAACCGCAGCAGCATCTGGGGATTCGTCTTGACCTGATTGACCCCTGGCGAGTTTCAGGCTATAAGGAAGTTGGAGCCGCCGTAAATAGAAATGCCATAATCATGCAGGTTTCTGGCGGCTAAAACAGTATGGTGAAGGGGACATTTCCACTTGAGGGACTTTTTTCTTGACCCCTTTCTCCCTCATGTTTAGTAGCCCCATGGCTTGTGATATTTTAAGAAGTTTGCCCCATTAGTTTAGCGATTTTAAGAACTTTCGCCCCATTTATGTCACTTTTAAGGCCTTTCGTCCCATTTAGGTGTCGACTTTTTCCTGGCGAGCGATAGCGAGCCTATAACTTAAGAGGAATCGGCCTTCGGCCGGGACATTTTTCTACCGAAAAATGTACAATACTACCCTCCTATTCCATGTGCCTCAACCTTTCTCATTAATCTCTCATGAGGGACTCTGTCGAAAGCTTTACTGAAATCTAAATATATAATATCATATGACTTGTCACTATCTACTGCTTCATATACCTCTGAGAAAAAGCTAAGCAAATTAGTAAGGCAAGAACGTCCCTGAGTGAATCCATGCTGAGAAGAATTGATTAAGTTAAATTTTTCTAAGTGGCTTCTAATTTTCCTAGCAATCATAGACTCTAGCAACTTTCCTATGATTGATGTGAGACTAATGGGACGGTAATTGATGCTATCGATTTATCACCTTTTTTGAAGATCGGAACTACATTTGCAAGCTTCCAAGCTTTTGGAACTAAACCTGTTTCTAATGACTTGTTAAATAAAAATGCTAATGAGCTACTTAACTCATCTCTGCATTCTTTTAATACTCTAGCATATACCTCGCCAGGACCAGGCGATTTTTGAGGTTTCAGTCTGTCAATTTCCTTAAGCACATCATTTCTACTTATACTAACTGTACTTAACATATTTTCTATACTGTCACTATATACCACATTGACTTCTGGAATCTGTGCCAAATTTTCATTAGTGAAAACGGAAAGAAACTGACTATTTAATGTACTGCACATTTCTAAATCATTTTCTGTTATTTCTCCTATTGAAGTTTTTATGGGGCCTATTACATCTCTAACTTTAGATTTATATAGTTGGTAAAAAGCTTTACGGTTATTTTTTGAGTCACTGGCTATCCTTATTTCATAATTTCTTTTTGCTTTCCTGATTTCCTTTTTGATCTGTCTTGATAGAGTCTGATAGTATATATGTAGATGATTTTCGCCTTTCTTTATTTTTCTATATATTCCTTTCTTTTTTCCTATAAGATCTATTAGCTTATTAGTCATCCATTTTGGTTGGTTCTGCGTCGATCTAAATCTTCTTTTAGGGATATATTTATTTTGAGCATTGTGGAGTGAAGCAATAAACTGGTTATATGTAGGTGGCAAGTTTAACTCTGGCATATCCTGACTTAATTACTTAACAATAGGGTCCACCCTTAAGTCTCTTCTTAGCCCACCATAATCGGCTTTTCTGAAATCTGGGATAAGTGTCGTATTCTCTTTAGCATTCCCTGTCCATTGTATATTAAAATAAATAGATTTATGATCGCTATTTCCTAGGTGGTCACCAATCTCTACATTATTTATCATATGTTCAAAATTGTTACTGAAAACTAAATCAAGAATATTAATACCTCTAGTCGGCGTATCTATGAATTGAAATAAAAAACTATCTTGTACTACCTCAATAAACTCTACTGAATCGGAGTCGCCTATTTGGTGCTGCCAATCAATGTTCGGAAAATTAAAATCCCCCATAATGCACACATTGCTAAACCTTGATGCTATTTTAATTTCCTCCCATAACGATGTTCCGCCATTTCTACTCATATTAGGCGTTCTATATATAACTCCAATAACTATGGTCTCACTACCTTCGTTAACCTCTACCCAAACACTTTCATTATCATTATTTAGTCTAATACCTGATTTAATACAGCTTTTTAATGTACTCCTGACAAACACTGCTATACCCCCGCCCCTCCTAACTTGATACACTTAACTTTATAACAAAGATTATACACCTAACTTGATAACTTGATACAACCTGATACAAACTCGCCTAGAGTTCTAAAGGAAGCTAAGGATGAGCTCTCTAAACCACTGACATTACTATTCAATAAATCCTTGCAGTCTGGAACTATGCCTGATCAGTAGAAGCTAGCCAACGTAACACCGATATTAAAAAAAGGCAGCAAATCCCTACCCAGTAACTATCGTCCAATTAGCTTAACCTCAGTTGTATGTAATATGCTAGAAACGGTCATAAGAGACAGACTCGTAAATAACTTAGAGGAAAATAACATACTTGAAGATACTCAACACGGCTTTCGTAAAAAACGTTCCTGTTTAACAAACCTCTTAGACTTCTTCCACGATATCCTCAACCTCTACGATGAGAGTAAAGCTGTAGATATTATATACCTTGATTTTCAAAAGGCCTTTGACAAAGTTCCCCACAAACGTTTACTGCTAAAACTAAAAGCGCATGGAATACAAGACGGTGTTTTGAAATGGATAGAAAATTGGCTCAGCGACAGAAAGCAAAGAGTAGTCATAAACGGTAAGGCATCTAAATGGACCAATGTAAGTAGCGGGGTACCCCAGGGATCGGTACTAGGACCAATTCTCTTTCTAATTTACATCAACGACATAGATGAGGGTCTCACCTGTACAATCTCAAAATTTGCTGACGATACAAAAATTGCAAATAGCGTACTCTCAAAAGAACAAGTTGACGATATGCAACACAATCTAGATAAATTGTCATGTTGGGCCCAAATTTGGCAAATGAGTTTCAATGCGGATAAATGTAAAGTACTACATATCGGATACCTAAATGAGAAAGCAAACTATTCGATGAATGGCACTCAGCTTAAGAATGTAAACAGAGAAACCGATCTGGGAGTAACAATATGAGTAACCTAAAACCGAGTCAACAATGTTCAGAAGTTGTTAAGAAGGCAAACAAAATAATTGGCTTTTTAGGCAGGTCATTTGAGCATAAATCCAAAGTTATCCTAACCCTTTACAATTCCTTAGTCCGCCCTCTTCTGGAATACTGCGTTCAATCCTGGTGCCCTTATTACCAAAATGATATAAACAAGCTAGAACGAGTTCAACGTAGAGTTACCAAAATGATACCTAGCATAAAGAACAAACCATACGAAGAGCGTCTTAGAGAATTAAATATATTTCCTTTAACCCAGCGCAGATTAAGAGGTGACTTAATTCAAGTGTTCAAAATCATCAAAGGCATCGACAATATGAACTGTAGTAAGTACTTCACTATCGACCAATCTAATTACACGCGGGGAAACGGTTGCAAAATTATTGGTAAATCTTTTAACTCACACGAATCTAAGAATTTCTTCTTCAATCGAGTTGTCAACTTGTGGAATGGGCTTCCCCGAGACGTTATAGACTGCAGCACCGTTGATTCATTTAAACTCCGCCTAGACAAATATCTCGCATCAAACCCGCGACTGACTGCGTTTGTAAATTAATAACTTTATTTTATCCTCCCCACAGTTACTAACCCATCTGTCCCCTACTAACTTCCTAATCCTGCCACGGACATTAGTTCCCTTTCCAATGTTCCCTTACCCACTCTAAACCACTGTTTGGACACTTGATCCTCAGTGTTTTGGAGGACAAGCAGCCTAGAAGGGTCACTAGATCTGTTGTTGCTTGATTTCCTTTGTACTCCTTTGTACTCCTACTTGTTTGGTCATATTTAAACAAACTATATCCTGGAATATAAAATTCTGCTAAAAAATGCCTAGATTCTGTATTAATCCACGTTTCAGTTAGCGCTATTATGTCTATATTTTCTGTTCTAACGAGTGCTCTAAGTTCGTTCATTTTGTTACAATCATAAACTCCTACAATTTGTATAATATACCCTCAACCTATTACTTTTATTTGCAACTAATTTTCTATTGTGTTTAGCTAACTTATTATTTCCTGTTGAACTACTAGCTCTAGACGGAAATTTTACTCTATCAGTATTCTCATCTTTACTATCAGTTACATGTGTAGTGTTATCGATACTACTATTACACATCACTATATCCGCATTATCTTGACTGATTATTTATATTTTACTCACTGGTTTGTCACATGAAGTACCTGCTCCATATGGAGACAGTATTTTACTTACACAACCAGGTTTTTTTTTTTTTAGTTCCACTGTTCGACCCCTCCACGCAAGTCAAGCGTAACCATTCGGCCTATAGTCTTTTTTCTTTTCTTAACCTGATGATTTTACACTTTATCGTTTTGAGCTAACCAAATTCAAGCTATTTGGCCGATGGTACTCGAAGGGACCGGAGTTCTCGCAAACGGTCTCCACTCCAGACGCTATTCTAGACTTACAGTGTGCTGGCTTAATAATCCAGAAGGGTTGATAGCCTCTGAAGTCCTATATTAACTAACCTGCCGCTTTACTTGACATCCTGTGTGCTGGCTTAATAATCCAGAAAGGCTGATAACCTCTGAAGTCCTATTTTAATTAAGTAACTAACTAACGATGGTATTGATTAGTAGACTCCTTGTGATCGTCTCAGCAACAAGGGACTGGAGTCCTATGATAACTAATATTAACTAGCAACTGAAAGCTGTTCTTCGGAAATAGCACCGTCAACCACAAAGCTCCAAGAGGAGTTCTCAAGATCAACATGACCAACTGCAAACTCACCAGGTAAGAACAAATAAATAAAATAAACAAATTAAACAAATAAACATACACTGTAAGAAAGGAAAGGCATAACAAGGTCTATGAAAGAGGTACCCTAAACAGGATTTGAACCCAATCACTCAGGTATGTTTCTGAGAGTTGGACATCGTATCCACTCGACCTTGAGCGGATGGTCGAGTGGATATGGTGCACAAGTCTCACTAACATACCTGAGTGAGTGGGTTCGAATCCTGGTCAGGATACCTCTCTCCCAACATGTTCGACATTACCATAAGGTATATCAAATCATTGGGATAATGATTTACCTTTCCAACCTTATGAAGGAGCTACTATAGAGTTCTCAAAATGGGGCTCCAATCCTGACGCCATTCTTGACTTAGTGTGCTGGCTTAATAATCCAGAAGGGTTGATAGCCTCTGAAGTCCTATTTTAACTAACTAAATCCATTCTCTGTTAGATGGGTTTAATACTACCAATATTGGTTAATAAGAGTATAATGTGAACAATTGAATTAACCATTTCATAAATTTTCTAAACCCATATACTATATTTTACATATACACAGTATATATATATATATATATATATTTTTTTTTTTCTATGTGATTGAGGGAGGCAAAAGGCATTACTGCCTATAGCGAGTGCCTCCCCCATAGTTGAAAGAGTGACAGGGCCAAAATCAAGGGACGTTCGAGCCAAAATGCCTGGACACACAGAGTTTGAAGCAATTTAAGTCATAGGAAGAGGGAAAGACTGATTCTGGGAGAGAGTTCCAGAGCTCAGCTGTTGAGTAGAAGAAAGTTTGAGAGTAACGTTTCACTCTTGGGTTGGAGAGTTGCACAGAGTAGGGGTGGGATTGAGTTGCAAGACGGGTACCACGTGCCCTACGTAAAGGAGGTGGTATGCACTGGGATAGCTCTGAGGAACACTGATTATTATAGTAGCGATAGAATAGCGAGAGAGATGCAACATTGCGGCGGAGAGAGAGAGATTGCAGAGAGTTGGTGAGTGGACGGGAGTTAATGATACGAAAGGCCTTCCTTTCAACTTTGTCTAGGAGAGCGGTGTGAGAGGAACCTCCCCACACATGTGAACAATACTCAATACCAGGGCGCACTATGCCCCTGTACAGAGCAAGAAGCTGTGCTGGGGAAAAGAACCCCCTAAGGCGGTTGAGCACACCCAGCTTCTGGGAGGCTGCCTTAGCAAGACTGGTAATATGGTCCTTCCAAATGGGAGCAGAAGAAAAAGAGACACCAAGAATATTGAGAGAAGATGAAGGGTTGATTTTTGTATTGTTGAAGAATAAGGGATAGTCCGCTGGGAGATCCTGACGGGTAGATAGATGGAGAAATTGGGTTTTGGAGGCATTAAAGTTAACAAGGTTTTCTCTGCCCCAATTGGAAATAGTATTTAGATCAGAATTTAAGAGTTCTATGGCTTCATTACGTTTATCGTTGAGGAATTGCTGGCTGGGGCGTTCTGAAAAACTAATGGAGTAGTGTAAGGTTGAGTCGTCTGCGTATGAATGGATGGGAATTAAGGTACAGTTAAGGAGATCATTTATAAAAATTAGAAAGAGAATAGGAGATAGGACAGAGCCCTGAGGAACACCGGAGTTTATAGGGTGAGGAAGTGAACTATGGCCGTCCACAACCGCGGCTATGGAACGGCCGGAAAGGAAATTAGAGACAAAGGCACAGATGGAGGGATAGAAACCGAAGGAGGGTAGTTTAGAAATTAAAGATTTATGCCAGACTCTATCGAAGGCTTTCGATATGTCTAGTGCAATAGAAAAAGTCTCACCGGAAGTCCCGAAAGGAGGATGACCAAGAGTTAGTAAGATATGAAAGAAGATCACCAGTAGAGCGACCCTTAAGGAAGCCATACTGGCGATCTGAGAGCAGATTATGAGAAGAGAAATGCTTAAGAAATTTGGAAGCAAGAATAGTTTCAAAAACTTTAGAAAGACAAGAGATGAGAGCAATTGGACGATAGTTGGAGGGTTGAGAGCGGTCACCCTTCTTTGGGACAGGTTGAATGTGAGCAAACTTCCAGCATGAAGGGAAGACGTTAGAGGATAGACAGAGACGAAAGAGTTTGCCTAGGCAGGGAGTCAGCACGGAAGCACAGTTTTTGAGAACAACAGGAGGAACACCGTCCGGACCGTACGCCTTATTAGTGTTAAGCCCAGAGAGGGTAGAAAGTACATCTTTAGAAGAGATTAGGATATTAGGCATAAGTAAGAGAGAGGAGGGCGGAGAGGGAGGAATAGCACCGGAATCATCCAAGGCGGATATATATATATATATATATATATATATACAGTATATATACAGTATATTATTTTGTCAGTGAAGATCAGAACAGCTTAAACTTGTTAGTATTCTTTTGATTATCTATAATAAATATTGTTAATGGTTGCTGTGATTATATTTTTAATTATCGTTGTTAATGACTGTTGTTGTTAGTATTCTTATGATTATTATTAATTAGTATTAGTAATGGTTGTTGTTGAGATGTGTTTTGTTGTTATTGTTGTTGCTCTTGTTGTTGTTGAGATATGTTTGTTGTTGCTATTACTGCGTTGTTGTCGAGGTATTTTTGTTGTTTAATATATAGGTATTGTTGTTGTTATATATAGGTATTGTTGTTGTTGTTGTTTTTGTTATTTTTTATTGTCTAGGTATTATTATTGTTGTTTTTGGTTTATATAATTATTGTTGTTGCTGAGGTGTTGTTGTTATTGTTGTCGTTATTGTTGTCGTTATTGTTGTTGTTATATATAGGTATTGTTGTTGTTGTTATATATAGGTATTGTTGTTGCTGAGGTGTTGTCGTTATTGTTGTCGTTATTGTTGTTTTTGTTGAGGTGTTGTCGTTATTGTTGTTGCTGAGGTGTTGTCGTTATTGTTGTTGTTATTGTTGTTTTTGTTGTCTAGGTACTATTATTATTGTTGTTGTTTTATATAGTCATTATTGTTGTTAAGGTGTTGTTGTTATTGTTGTTGTTGTTGTTACGGTATTGTCGTTATTGTTGTCAAGGTGTTGTCGTCGTTGTTGTTGTTGTCGTTGTTTTATATAGTCATTATTGTTGTTAAGGTGGTGTTGTTATTGTTGTTGTTGTTACGGTATTGTCGTTATTGTTGTCAAGGTGTTGTCGTCGTTGTTGTTGTTGTTGTTGTCGTTGTTATATATAGGCATTGTTGTTGTTAAGGTGTTGTTGTTTGTTGTTAACAGAGCAGCCATATGTTACCCATCACAGGTGTTTTCCCAGGAGATAAATATTTATAGCCACATCATACCGTACTGTAAGAGGGGGGGGGGGGGGAGATGTAGCTACTATAAGATACCCCTGAGCTTCCCAAGGTCGTGTTAAAGGGGGGGGGGGGGGGGGGGTGGGCTGGGTTTTCTAGATCCCCTTCTCCATCGTGTTTAGCCCCATTGGTTTTGTTATTTTAAGACACTCGGCCCATTACTTTGACGATTTTAACACCTTTCACCCCATTTCGTTGTACATTTTAAGAGCTTTCGTGCCATTTAGGTGTCGATTTTTTCCTGGCGAGCGATAACGAACCTGAATTTGAAGAGGAATCGGCCGGGACACTCTTCTTTCGAAAAATGTACGAATTTATCTTCAAGGAGGGTCTTGTGTGGGCAAGCTTTGTTTTTTCTCTTACTATTTTCAAGCCTGTTTTGCATTGGCATCGGACACTAGATCGAAGGTAGATTGTATTAGGTAGTTTATGGGGAGGTTTTTAGTGTGTTCCCTAGACCTCCATCAAGCTTAAAATTACACCCCTAGCCCTCTTTTCAAGATACATTTGAAAATTTGTACATTGTACATTTTTCGGTAGAAAAATGTCACGCCCGAAGGCCGGTTCATCCACAATTATTATGTTCCTTCCAACAACCAACTATACTCCTAAAATCGATTAATGAAATTTACAAACACATGTGGCAGTCCGTGGATTCGAATCCAGGATGCTCACACCGAAAATCAACACCTTATGCATCGCACCACGAAGACAGTTAAAGAATGATGGACACTGCCTACGATTTATTATGCAACTTCGAATCCTGCATATCAATCTAAGCATGTACACACATCCCAACTGCAACTCACGTAGGCTATGCATATGTGAATGGAAAGAGCAATTAATGGGGCCTTAATCACTAGGGAAGTCCTTTCGATAAATTACCCCTGAACCAATATCAATTATTATGTTCCTTCCAACAACCAACTATACTCCTAAAATCGATTAATGAAATTTACAAACACATGTGGCAGTCCGTGGATTCGAATCCAGGATGTTACAGGCTCGCTAGGCACACATTTACATGGAGGGTTTGGCTTTATTTACATGGAGGGTTTGACTTTATTTACATGGAGGGTTTGGCTTTATTTACATGGAGGGTTTGGCTTTATTTACATGGAGGGTTTGACTTTATTTACATGGAGGGTTTGCCTTTATTTATTCCGTGCGGCAACTCTCTTCCTTGATAGGGTAATGCAGGGTTAAGGGGAGGAAGACCGGTTTTCTGGACCCCCTTCTCCCTAATGTTTAGCTCCACTAGTTTTGAGATTATAAGACGTTCGGCCCATTAGTTTGGCGATTTTAACACATTTCACCCCATTTCGTTGTCAATTTTAAGACCTTTCGTGCCATTTAGGTGTCGATTATTTCCTGGCGAGTGATAGCGAGCCTGCAATTTTAAGAGGAACCGGCCTTCGGCCGGGAGATTTTTCTACCGAAAAATGTACAAATTTATCTTGAAGGAGGGTCTAGGAGGTGTTTTTCTAAGCTTGATGGAGGTCTAGGGAGGAAACTAAAAAAAATATATGAATACATTAATTAATAGACCAAACAAACGGCCAGCCTCCCCTTAAAGGACTATATTTTCTGGACCCTGGGGTAATGGTTAGGGCGCTGAATTTCGGTGAGAGTATCCTAGGTTCGAATCCTTGGAGTATACAGTATACCACATGTATTCATTAGTTTGATTTATTTGAGTAATTAGGTATATTTTGTAAGTTAATTGGTGGGTTGCTGATAATATGAAATTATATCATTCAGACATTTACTTATCAAATTACTTTCATTCTTTCTCTGTTTATTTATCGATATATATTTTGTACATTATATTTTATTCATTGATTATATATATATATATATATATATATTTATATATATATATATATATATATATATATATATATATATTTTTTTGTTTTTTTTTTTTGTTTTTTTTTGGCACACATATCAAGGAGTAGGGTGAAGGTTTATAGGTTGGTTTGGGTGGCTATAGTCTATTCGATGCAAGGAGGCGAGACATCATGACCTCTATCCTCTGTAACTCAAAAAGGGCTAGAACAAATTGGCTGTAGATTTCCACTTCTATTCCTTGACTGACTCTTCCCAAATAGTAGAAATATTAGCTCGATTACTCTAGTCGTTTTTGAGTTACAGAGGTTAGAGGTCATGCTTTCTCGCCTACTTCCAGCGAATAGACTGGAATATCATACATCATTATTTCAGAAGTTACCCCTCAAAAAATGCCCTAAAGAAATTGGTGCAGCTCCTGGTAGACTGGCAAGGCGATGACACACGAACGATTTTTCCGTCAATTTTTACAGGCCATTGTTGTCTGGCAGCTTCAAAATATAAGGTTGATCAGATTTCAGCTACCTAACATAACCTCTGGGTCTTCTCCTGGATGACTTAGATGTGTGTGAATTTGTAATTTGTTTTTATGTGTTCATTGATTTCTGTTGCGTTGTCCATATTCGGGCTCTGTCTTGAGTCGGCCACCCCCAGAAGAAAAAAAAAAAAAAAGTGGGGAATGGGCCTGATTATATACATACATACATACATACATACATACATACATACATACATACATACTCTACCTTCAGTGTATTTTACGATTCCGATGCTTGGGGAGGTGTTTAGTTTCCTCCCTAAACTTCCATCAAGCTTAAAATTACACTCCCTAGACCCCTTTTCAAGATAAATTTGTACCTTTTTCGGTAGAAAAATTTCCCGGCTGAAAGCCGGTTCCTCTTAAATTACAGGCTCGCTATCGCTCGCCAGGATAAAATCGACACCTAAATGGCACGAAAGGTCTAAAAATTGACAGAAATGGGTCGAAGGTTCTTAAAATCGTCAAAATAATGGGGCGAAAGTCTTAAAATTAGAAAAACAATGGGGCTAAACATGAGGGAGAAAGGAGTCAAGAAAAAAAAAATCCCTCAAGTGGAGACCTCCCCTTAAGAGCCTCAAAATATTACGAGCAAAAGTTGTTCGTCGAAAATTGCCGGTAAAATGGCTGGTGTGACACTGGGTATATATAGATAGGGTACACAGTATAAAGACCCCTGCAGCCTGGCCCAACACACACACACACACACACACTCACATGTTGGGTAAGTAGGCACACTCTATATCTCTCTCTCGCTTCAACGCTATTTAAGGGGGCCCACCTCGCTTCTTTTTTTCTCATTCTCTCCCTCTCTCTTTGGCTGGTATCCTTTCTGCCCCATTCAGCCTACTGTTTTAAGACGTTTACCCCCATCCAGGTGTCAATATTTTCCTGGCGAGTGGTAGCGAGCCAGACAGCATATACTGTATATAATTGTGTTTTGACAGCAAGCTAAATTTGTACATTTTTCGATAGAAAAATGTCTCCGGCGAAGCCGGATTCCTCCAAGCAATGCTGGCTCGCTATCGCTCGCCAGGAAGAAATAGACACCTGGATGGGGATATACGTCTTAAAACAGTTGGCTGAATGGGTCCGAATGGATACATGCCAGGGAAAGAGAGAAATGGAGAGAAAGATTCCCTTAAGGGAAGGCTTTTAGTTTGTTCCCTAGACCTCCATCAAGCTTAAAATTACACCCCCTTGACCCCCTTTCAAGATAAATTTGTACGTTTTTCGGTAGAAAAATATCTCGGCCGAAGGCCGATTCCCCTTAAATTACAGGCTTGATATCGCTCGCCAGGAAAATATCGACACCTAAATTACACGAATGGTTTTAAAATTGACAGAAATGGGGCGACAGTTTTTCAAATCGCCAAACTAATGGGACGAATGTCGTAGAATCTCAAAAGCAATGGGGCTAAACATGAGGGAGAAAGGGGATCAGAAAAAAATCCCTCAAGTGGAAATCTCCCCTTCATGTTATCTGGTTACGGTATTTGGTTGAACTATTTTGCTTGTTTTTTGTGTTTCCATTTTTGAGAGCTATGCATTTTCGTTTGTCCCATAGGCTGACAAGAACGCCTTCCCAAACTTCTGTCAAACTATATATATATATATAATTATAATTATAATTATAATTATACAGAAAACAGAAAAAAAAAAAATGCCCAACCAGCCCCCCTTCAAGCTAAATTTTGATTTTTTTTTATAGAAAAATGTACCAGCCGATGGCCAATTATATCGCTCGCCCAGAAATAATCGACATCTGAATTTGGTGAGGCATCTTATTATCGCCAAACTAATGGGGCGAATGTCACTCCAAACTAATGGAGCGAAACGGGGAATTCCAAAAGACCTCCCTAGCTCGTACCAAATAAGGTTAAGGGGGGGGGTGACCTGCTTTTCTCTTTCTCTGGCTTGTATCCATTCGACCCCATTCAGCCTACTGTTTTAAGACGATTATCCCCATCCAGGTGTCGATTTCTAAAATGCCCCAGAACAAGAAGCCCACCACAGAAGCCACGAGCGAACACCACACAGAAACACCCGGAAGAAAGGTCCACAGAACGAAAGGACCAGCTGACCGAGCCCGCCATTCCAGGCAGGCCCAAGCCCGCAGGGCTAAACAGCTCCAGGACACACCCATTTACCTTTTCTAAAACCGACCATTTTCCACACCTCACGTACACTAACCCCTCGTGTCCTACACTTATTAACTACAAAGATGATGAACAGGAATATACATTCATATTAAAAACACCCATGCCTGTCCCGACGTTGAGCCAATGCCAACACATCAGACAGCCATAATTATATCTATGTATGTTCTTGCATCCGAGAAGTAGATGTTATATATCTTAGAAGTTAAAGCACCCACGCTGTCCCTAGATCTCTTATATCATTTTCCATGACGAGTATAGATATATGTAACCCGTGCTCAGTCGCCCCTTGCATTGCTCCTCTAGTAACTAAGTATTAATATTAACATTCCCTAACATCTTGTCTTGCCAGACTAAGCTTCTGAAGACCCATCCCCCATAAATCTATGTATGCAACAGGCAGGTTAAGTATTTTTATCCGCCATTGTGTTCACCTTTTTCCATTTACTTTCCACAATTGTCATACGTCTTCCCCTTGCCTCCTTCGTATCCACAGTCCACACTACGCCAATTTACTTCGTGTCTTACACCTCTTACCCCAACCAGAGATTATATAAGATAACCTGGTTATCAGTATCTGTCATAAGTACCCCGAAACAATAACTAAGTACCCCTACGAACTGCCACTGTGGTTGGTATTTTATATTTAATAGAAAACGCAGTTCCCAGGGCCAACTAATAGTATCCATAACCCTCTGACTGATCACATAACTCTATCTTTTCCAGACTCATATACCACCCCATAGTTGCATTCCCCCGTAGCATTTGGCTAACGTATTCTACTGCCTTTTCAAACTTCCATATCAATTGTAGCCTAATGCCACCCCCACGCCCAGGGACCTTAGGGGCCAAATTTCCCTGTAGCCCTTGAACTCTCCCCCCCCTCTCATTAAGACACCCGCGCTTCTCGACTCTTGTCCGACCTAGCCTCTCTCATACCTCTTGAAGATCCTTGAATTGTCCGTTACTAACGCTCTCCAACCTTTTATATATATACTCCTATCCAGCCTACCTTCACTTAGTAGGCCAGAACAACATTAGAACTTTACTAGCCCCTTGCATGCCATCTATTCTCTTACAACACATTCACAACCCTGCACCCAATGGTCGTCGGTGCGAGGCTAGCCGCCCCGCCAGTAACTAACTTCTATTGTCATACTTCCAGATAAATGTGGCAGAGTTAGCAACCCAGTCTCCACCATATCCAGCAAACCCTACAATTAACAACCAGCCGAGTAAAACCAGCTAGCTAAGGCACCTTCGGTTTTGGTATTAAAGACACTCCATCTGTCTCATACAAGAGGGTTATTACAAAACACGGGTGTTATGGCAAGCCCCTAGCCACAGCCGCCGGACGACTATATCAGAGAGGGCGCCCAGCTCCCCCTTTTTGCCCACCCGAGGAGGGAGACCACCACCCCCGCGGAGGTATACCTGGCCCCTGTTTTGACTCTCGAGTCATTGCCAGGTAGCACAGGAATTCTTCCTATCAATGAACTAACCATGAATGACTAACACCTTTACTAACCTCTATTACCTCACAATAAACCATTTACCTTTCTTGCATGCTCTGATCACTAAATTAGCACCTCAGAATGAAGATTGAACAATCTAGAGAGACACTCCTATCACAGCTGTCCCCATCCTCCTCGCAAAGTAGATCCAGTCTCTCTCCCCTCAATACGTCCAGTATAGCCAAAATAGTACCTCTTACTAAGGCTCAGTTATATGAAAATATAAAGGCTTCCTATCGCCCTGTGCCACAACAGTAAATACCATCTTACCTAGTCCCCATATCTATTGAGAGCTCAATTAAGTCCATAAGACTCGAGATCCCTACTGTCTGCAGGGTCCAGAACCGAGCCTATAAATCTACCTCCCGCCCCCAGTCAAATCAGTTGAAAGCTAGACACCAACCAGTGGTCACTACCCTGCAGTTTACCTCTAGCTCTGCCCTTGTGTTGTTCCGGAGTTGAGAGATTCCAGATCCGGCAGACTCCGTGGCAGAGAAGACTGATAGAAGCATCTGTGCCTGTACAAGTCCTAACGTGCAACTTATAACCTTCGCACAAATTCGTGGGTATATAAGTGTGTAGCCAGCAACGATCATCAAGAGATCCGACTTGAGAACTTCCTACATTTTGGACCATCTGGACGGCCGAGGAACCAGTCGTTAGCCCCCAACATCACCGGAAGCAAGATAACCAGGACCAGATCTACCCATACTATTCAAGATTCATGTTACTAGTACTAAGTGTTATAGTACTAGCTTGATACGCACCTATTAACTTTCTATAAAGTGGCTAAGACCTTGCCCAGTGTAATTCATATTTAACCATTCCATTTGGGACGTACTAAGCGATCAGTGTTTTTTTATTAACAGGCGACCTTGACTCTCGTAATTACCTTATTCAGATATTAAAACTCTAGTGATATCTAACGTTCGCCCACTGATTCGTGTTCTACATATTTCTGCCTTAAGAATATCAAACTTAGTTCAGTACCCCCATGAGGTTGCTAGAGATTTCCGTGTTCTATAATATACGCGTCTAATCCTAACTGTGGGTTGCTACGTGGGCACGCGACCAGCCAGCAAGAGGTAAAATCAGTGACAGTGAATTATACGAATATATTGAGGTCTTCCAGTAAAATATAAACTTGCTAATTAAACCCGTGATCAGAAGAATATACCTGAACGTTGGAAGTGGGAGACTAGGCTCCATCCAAATCCGCAAATGCTAGCAGTTCCCTTCTATCATTTGTTTTGTGCAAATATAACTATCTTTCTATGCTCTTTATTTCTTTATTTCAATACACGTGAACTTGTGTCGTGTTACTGTGTTTATTTTGTGTTCTCTATTCCTCATACCTTGTATTGTGCATGCAGCCTTCTATACCCAGTCATTCAGAAACTCACATTACCCAAGTTAAACCTGTAGAAAAACAGGGCATAACATTGGCGGCAGCGGTGGTTCTTGATTCGGATAAAAGGTTGCATTACATTGCAAGTTTGGAACAGCTAGAACACGAGAACATCATGGCGCAAACCTAACTACGTTTTCATCCCAAATTATGAGGAAACAAATTATGGGATCGAAGTATTCATGGACATAGTGAAATCCTTAGTTGACATTACTTATACCACGGACGCACATAAAATAGCCGTAACATTACCACATCTGGGAAAAGCCGTTTCCCTGGTGGCCTATCAAGTTCGCGCTGATCTCACCTGGAACGAATTTCGCACAATAGTGATAGAAGCCATATTAAACCTTCGTTGGGCGTTTTCGTGGGCCCACACCCGTATCCTAGACACGAAATTCGAAGGCGATCTAGATGCCACAGTCAGTAAGCCTTGCCCAACACATAAAAATTTCTTTCCCCACGTTGACCTAAATCCAACAAGAACAGCAAATTCTGGTCAACCTTGTGTCAATATTGCCCTCAGCAGTAAAAGACCATTTCCGGGTGCACGATTTCGTCGAATACAAAAAAGACCTCATCACGATCCGACGTAGTTTGGCCGTGCGCACAGAAGCACCCACCCAAATCGCTGCAATCAAGAGGTTTCCCACGCACCCGCAGCAAACCAACCACCAAAACCCCAAGATTGCCTACCCAGCCTCCTCTTTCAAAAACAGACCCACCTACCCTTCCGGCAAGCCCCAACCCAGTAGACCCCGGTTCCAACCGTACAAGCCACCGCCGAGAATCTTCACACCGGTAACAGCAACTACAAACACCTACCAAAGTAAAAAAAATCCTACCTTAGTCATTATCAACCCCTATGAATTCCCTGCCTGTAATGCTCAGTGTGCCCTACACCAAATTCGTGACTCTGCCAAACTCTCGCCCCTCTACTCCTCGCCATTTTCTGTAAATGAAGAGGAGTGGGGACAAGAGGAAGAAATTGCCCCCATACCATGACCTCAGATGATACCCGAGGAAACCCTGGAAGAGCGTAGGATACCGACCCCCAGGACTTTTTTAAAGTATCCCCCGCCCACGATGCGGCTCGGCGGGGGACGCCATAATCTAGTCGCACTGCCCCCATTTTATTACCATGGCCAAAATCAAGGACATTCCTGTCCGCTTGCTAAATCGACACGGGAGCTGCCTAAGTCATGTTTGTTTCAAATCTTACTATGACAAACAACATCCCCGACGATTTTGGCCACTTTGTTAAAACACCAAAACAGAACTCATCTCAGCTGCTGATACTTACTTTTAAAATCTCCTATGAGGACACTTTACCCCTACTTTCAGGAACCACTCCTGGCCCTCATGATCGTTGTTATCACACATTTCCAGTATTTTCCTCCAACTGTAAACATTATGATGGTTTCCTTGGACTTGACCTCCTTCAAAAACTAGAGGCCCAGATTGACTGCGGCCAACGGCTGATCTCATTCAAAAACAAATTCCAGCCCAAAGCCTCTTGACAAACCAAATTTTATTTTCACGCAGAAACCCATTCCCCAAAGAAAAACAAAACAATCCGCCCCCCCAACAAAACCTGATTCAGGGTTACCAAGTTGGCAGCTAGACACTAAGGTTTACTCCTAAACCCCCCTTCCCCCCGAGATCTCTCAAAACCTCACTCGATTGAGTAAAAAAATGCCTGCAACAAACGAAAGGAAGGGACAAGTCCAAAGCATCTCCGCCTCGCTAATCCCCTCAATGCTCGTAACTGTGCCCAGAATAAATGCCGCCATGTTTTCAAGGACAGACTATGATATATGTAACCCTAATTCTATCCACTGTGTTATGTACACATGTTTCCAGAGTGAAAATGACCGACCAATGTACTCCAACAATGTTTCCCCCATGCCCACCAGAAATGTTAACAACCCCAAATCAATACACCAGTCCTACACCAATAACCCATGTTCTACACCTAACTTTTTCCCCACCAACCCTCCGCAGTCCCCCAGCAAATCCCGTTTTCTAACCTCGCTCACCTCCTTCTGCACCCTTTCTGAAACCCCGCCCGCACCAGCGCCGTTAATCCCCCCCCCTAAACGGCGTGCCGACTCGAGGGGACACACACCATGTTTCCACCATGCCCTCAGAATATGCCCAGCTATTCCACCACCCCCCCAATCCCCCTTGTGACACCGTTTTTCGTGCAGGTAGCTCCCTTCCAACCCCCCACAATTCAAACACCCCTAATAAACTTCAAAAACCCCACACTTGACTCAACCCCTCATGACAGACAAAACCCACCTAACCCCCAGTTAACCTCAAACAAACTGTTACTGCCACCGTACCAGAACGCTGATCCCCCACCAACCCTCCACAGTCACTCCAACAATCCCGTTTTTCTAACCCCCTCACTGATCCTCTCACACCCGCCGTTAATCCCCCCCCTCACGCGTGACACCCCCACCAAAGTGGGCCTTGCCCCCCTTATAAGTACCAAGCACCTGCTCGCCAGTCAATCCCCCACCATCATTAGCCCAGCGGTAGTTCAGGATAAATGCCCAAATTCCCCCCCACTCATTCAAAAATTTGAACCTGCGGCCCATACTCCCAAACTCCCATGGTATTTTCCCCCCACTAAAACATCCCCCAACCACCCATCGCTGGCCATCTTACAACCCCGCCATCATTCCCGCTCGTATCAACCACATTCTCGTGGCTACTAATCTCAGAGGAACCCCTGACATTATCCTGAAAGGTAGCTCTCATTATAGGAGATCTCGAAACTTTCGATGACCAATCGCCCATACATTGTAACGACAGACCCCTACCAGCCTCCAATTGCCCCCTCTTCCTGAGACACTATCTGACCACCAAAAGAACGGCAAATGTACGACACCTACTGATGGAATTCAGTGACCGGTCTTTGCCCCCAAACACCCCACCGAAAATCGGACAGACGGAATGTAGAACAACACATCATTAAACACCATCAGGCCCCTCCCATACTGACAACCAAATTCCCGTAGAAAGAAACCCCATAGGCAACCGTCAGGAAGGAGGACCGCCAAGTCCAGGAAAATGTTAGAGGGCCGGGATTGCCAAACCCCGTCCATTAGCCCCTGGTCTATCCCCTGTTGTCTTAGTCAAAAAGAAAGATGGGACAACTCCGTTGTGTTCTGCGTCGACTACAGGAGGTTAAATGACATAACCATTAACAGAACGCTTAGCCCTTACCCCGAATAGATGATTCCCTTGACTCCCTATACGGGGGGGGAATCCAAATGGTTCACTACCCTCGACTTGCAGCATGGGGGTAGTGGCCAGTGCCTATCCAAGGCCGAGGACCAAAAGAAAACAGCATTTTCCACTAGTTGGTGCGCCACTCACTATGAATTGTAACGTCTCTACCTTTTGGCCTCTGTTAACGGACCCGCCACTTTTCCTCCCTGTTTGATGGAAACGGTATTGCATGGCCTATACCTGGGAAACCTGCCTAGCCTATCTGGACGATATTATTGTTGTATTCTTTCTCCAACCGGGGAAGAACACCTCTAATCAGTTTGAGACAAGTCAGGTCAACCCCCCCCCCTCCGCCCACCCTGCAAAGAATCCGAGTCCGCCGGGTTGGAAAATTAAAACCCTCAAAGTGCGTGATTGCCCGGAATAAACAGGTAGATTTTGTATCTCTTCTTGCACACGTGATATCTGAACATGGTATTGCGCCAGACCCAAAGAAACTTCAAGACATACAAAACCAAAAACCACCACCCACCACGGGTTTTTTAAAGGAGACGTACGTTCGTTTTCTAGGTTTAGCCACGTACTACACAGACGTTTCGTCCCCCACTTTGCCGACACATAAGCCAGACCCCTCCACCAACTTCTTTACAACCACAAAGACACCCCGTTTCGACTGGACACCTTAAGAGACCTCCGCGTTTAACACTTTTGAAACAAAAGGGCTAATCCAAGTCCACCCCTATTGTCGTTTTCCCTGAACTACCAGAAACCTTTCCGTCTTTATTTACCAGACGTATCTATGTAACGCCATAGGTGCAGCTAGTTAACTCAAAAATAGAGATGGAAAGGAACATGTGATAGCGGTATTGCCAGCTGCAACACTCACAAAACCCCACCCCAACAGAATTACGCAGCCACCAGAGGAGAGAGTGCTTAGGGATCATTTTGGGCACTCAGGCACTGGTTCCGGTCATTTGTGTTTAGGGACGCCAAAAACTCGAAAATAATTACCCCGACAATCAATCTTATACAATGGCTCTGCGTAGGTGCGAAAGCCAAACTCAGTCCATTTTGGTACGTTTGGAGAGAGACACTTAGAGGACTACGACTTTACACTACAATATCGTCCCGGCAAACTCCATTACTAATGCATGACGCCCTGTCCACGTTTGCCAGTACCAAAAGACCCCCCCCCCCACCAACCTAGCCGCCATTTAAAAAAACACTCACAATTTGGTATCTACCCCCGACCTTCACCGACAGAAAAGAATTGCCCCCCCAGCCCCCTCCCTAATTCAATCTTGGGAAGCACGAATCAGAAAGATAAACCCCCCTGGATACCGTTTTTGTTTCAAACTGTCTTCCAGGGAGAACTGACTCGTCTGGGAGATCACTTTGCCACCAGACTACTGGTCACCATAATCTTGGACCCGCACCATAGCCCACGGACTACATGTATTGGCCATCCACGAGGGAAAAACGGGCAAATACACCTTGGACAAAAAGAATAAATGTGTTAAAGATCTTCACCAGACCAATACTGGACCCCCAAAACACCCTCCAAAAAATTGCACAACGAGTGACAGGAATCCTGCAAAACCGTGTTTATTTGAAAGGATAGATCAACGCACAGAGCCCAGGCCCAGCGTGGTACCATTTCTGACAACAACAAACCGGTTCCAAAGTCCAATCCCTCTGACATCATGGGCCCGTTCCCTTCTTACGCTGGCAAGCCGCTATAAAAAATCGTCACATTTGTAGACCGTATATTCAAAATTTCTAATAAGCCTGCCCAGTTAAAGACCACACAGCCACCACCAGTCGCCACACTTATCACTACTCTGCTTGTCCACCGAAGTGGGGTTCCCTATATGTTGCGGCCATTCCCCTTGCTCGTTCTTCTTATCGGACAATGCCCCCGTAGTTAGTGGAACACGTTTGGCACACACTCACTTTAGTGAACTTCTTACTAACCTCTTGCTCTTAACCTAATGCGGTATCAAGATTAAACACTTCATTCCCCCTTGTACTGGCCATCAAGGAAACTGATATTTGCGAACGGCCAGCCATTGCGCGCGACACCATCAACAACCAGGTTACGTACAAGAATGATTGCTCTTTAAAATAACCTCAGACTGGCCATCACAAACTAAAAATGTATACAGTAGGGGTAGGAACACCTGTCCCCTCGGGAAGGAGACCAGTATTTCCCCTCAATGAACGTGTTTGACGGTGTAACCCCCATGTGTTCTGCCCATTTCCACCACCCACGCTCACAATTCTTCCCTTTTTTCCACCCCACCTACCCATCCACATAATTCGACCCATTTATGCAATCTTTCTTGCAAAACAACCCTCCATACTCCGCCCAGTATTTGTCAAGACATACAATCAAAACTGACAACATCGATGAAAAAAAAAAACAACCCTTTCGCACTCATCCATGACCACCGTAATGGTTAGCCTAACCTTCTGGGGCCTATCACCAACCAATTAGGCCCTCGCTATGTGTCCGGACTTCCTGACATCCGTATATCATACAAGTTCCCCCAACATTCGCGCCCCTTTTCAAGTCACGACCATCTGAACACTATCCTACGGCGTCAACTGCCGCACCGCCTCCGAACTCAGATTCTCCGTTCCCCGCTCAGCGTTTTAAACAACATAACTCCCTAAATGGCCCACAAGACTATTACCACCATTCCCCACACGGTCCTGACCCTAAAGTAAATACCCCCATACTCACCCCCTCACTCACGCAAGAATATTCCCATACAAACCCCTAAGGACCTAAGCCCTCCAGCACCGAAACCGACAAATCTTTTCCTCACCCAGACCCCCCCAACTAACCTCACACAAACCCCAAGCCTCCCAATATCAACACTCCTCTTCCACCATGACACCTTCTTTCAAACTTCTGATAGTCAAGTGCCCTACCCCACACTTATCCAAGTACAAAAAACCTCCCCGCCCAAACCCACAAGCTCCCCGACCACAACAGAATAAACCCTCGCCGTTCTAGCCCTGACATAAAACTCCACCAGGTCACCACAGTGGAGGAAAACCACCAACCGCCATCCCCAAACCAAGTTACACACCCTAACACCCCGAACCCAAAACAATCCTAGCCTCCACCGTAAACCTCACGCTTACACAACTTACGCCCACGCGGAAAGCGAAATATGAGGGGAGCAAACATCGTTTAAAACCTCCAGAATAAACACTACCATACCTCAACCAAGGTTCCGTAGGGCTGCCAGGACCACTACCCTCCTCCTTCCCCCCCTCCTCCTCTCTTCTTCTGTCTTCGTTTCGAATTCTTCCGCCCACAAATGGGAAAGAAAACTGGAAATAATCACCAGACAATATCACCAACCTCATCAAACAACACACGCCCCTGAACCCCCAACCCTAAACCATAAATCTACACTCCTTAACCCACCCGTCTAGGCCCCCCCCCCGCATCCGCCCCTTTCTACCCTCCACGATTCCCCACCACCCCACCCACACACCGACCAACCTCCTCTATCTACAACCGAACCCCACAAACAACCAACACCCCGCCACCAATCCCCGCCCCCCCCCCCCCCCCCCCCCCCCCCCCCCCCCCCCCCCCCTCCCCTAAGAAACCCCACCCCAAAGTCACCCCCGAGAAAACTCCCACATGTCATTTACCTATAAAACATGCTTTCCTCACTAATAACAAACATCGTCGAGCGACTCACAGTCCCACGACAAACATCTACCTTCCCACCAGGACCCCGCCAGAGGTAGAAATAAGCAACAGACCCATCAGATTTAAAGACAGCCAGCGATACAAAAATAACACCCGCGTTTTCTGACACTAAGTAACCAAGCCCCAACACAAACACACACACCCCTCACTTACCCACACCACCGAACTTCAACCCCACCTTAACCTACACCGATTTTGCGCGATATGCCTTCACTATATATTCCCAACCTACAACACCGCCTTAACGAAAACCTAAATACAACCCAGAATCGCATTCCCCCTTAGTGCCCCGCCCTGGTGTCACGCGCGAATCCCCTTTCGGTTAGTAAACCATTCACCACATCTAAACAGACCTTTCTGTCAACCCCACACAATCACTCCGACCCCCAGGGGGGAAAGCTACAAACCATTCATACGAAAGGTTAAAGTTAAAGACCCCCACTGGACACTTCGCCCGGGTACCACACCCAAACCAAGCACGGGCAGCCGCCCGCCACAAACACAGAAGGATTCACATTATTACAGGTATACATGCACCTGCAAAAGAAAATTGAACATCGCTCTAGTGTTTGGTGGAACTTTCGAAATACCCTGAAAATGACCCACCATTACGATGATTCTTTTAACTTCACCGCTTGTAGGATCGAGGGACGCGCCATTAATGAAGGACGCGGGAAGTAAAATGACCAGAACAAGACCGCCCACCACAGAAGCCACGAGCGAACACCACACAGAAAACACACGGAAGAAAGGTCCACAGAACGAAAGGACCAGCTGACCGAGCCCGCCATTCCAGGCAGGCCCAAAGCCGCAGGGCTTCTAAACAGCTCCAGGCACACACCCAGTTACCTTTTCTAAAAACGACCAATTTCCACACCTCACGTACACTAACCCCCTCGTGTACTACACTTATTAACTACAAAGATGATGAACAGGGAATATACATTCATATTAAAAACACCCATGACTGTCCCGACGTTGAGCCAATGCCAACACATCAGGACAGCCGAATTATATCTAGGTATGTTCTTGCATCCGAGAAGTAGAATGGTATATATCTTAGAAGTTAAAGCACCCACGCTGTCCCTAGATCTCTTATATCATTCTCCATGACGAGTATAGATATATGTAACCCGTGGTTCAGTCGCCCCTTGCATTGCTGTCTAGTAACTAAGTATTAATATATAACATTCCCTAACATCTTGTCTTGCCAGGCCCCAGATAAGCTTCTGAAGAACCATCCCCAATAAATCTATGTATGAAACCATTCTAGGTTAAGTATTTTTATCCGCCATTGTGTTCAAATTTTTTCCATTTTACTTTCCACAATTGTCATACGTCTTCCCATTGACTCCATCGGATAAACAGTCCACACTACGCCAATTTACTTCGTGTCTTACACCTCTTACCCCAACCAGAGATTATATAAGATAACCTGGTTATCAGTATCTGGCATAAGTACCCCGAAACAATAACTAAGTACCCCTGACGAACTGACACTGTTGTTGGTATTTTATATTGAATAGAAAACGCAGTTCCCAGGGCAAACAAATAGTATCCATAAACCCTATGAATGATCACATAACTCTATCGTTTGCCAGGGATAATATA
>CM064531.1:43521907-43530130 GCA_032716605.1 Paralithodes platypus | reverse complement strand
ATTCGAAATTTCGACAAAAAAAACCAAAAGGTTTTTAAAAAATATTTTCGATTCTGCCAATGGCTGGGCGAAAAATGAAATCTAAGACCATGTCTAGAAGCAGCTCGGCAGGAAAAATCGAATGGCACCAAGTAGAATTCCCTAGGACTTATAGTTTGGGCTACAGAGGACTTTTAAAGTCCAAAAAACGGTCCCCTGGGCCCTCCAGGAAGGCCCAGTCAAAATCGAAATCCTAAACTAATGGTCCGATTTTAATTATGTTTGCGCCATTCGATTCAGCTTGCCAAAGTGTACTTATGGTATAAATTTAAACAAAATCCGTTCATAAATAACTCGTCTATGGAGTTTTTAAACTATCAAAATTAAAAACAAATTATACCGTTGAATCCGCAACGGCGAGACGAATCCAAATATGTAATAATATTGACAAGTCAAAATTCGACCAAAATCACCGATTTGCCTTTTTTGAGATTTTTTTCTGGCGATGCTAAAATGAATAGACCAGAAGCAGCTCGCCAAAAAAAGAAAAATATCAGAAATACTTTTATAATTTTAAAAAAAAGAATCCTAATATCAGTCAAATCGAATCCTAAATAATTCCTAATTGTATATTATAAATAAAAATTAAAAAAATCCGTTCATAAATAACTCGTCTATGGAGTTTTTAAACTTTAAAATAGGCCTAGGGGCCTAAAAATAGGTCAAAATTAAAAACAATATACCGTTGAATCCGCAACGGCGAGACGAATCCAAATATGTAAAATATTGACAAGTCAAAATTCGACCAAATCAAATTTTTTAAAAAAGTTTTGAGATTTATTTTCTGGCTAAATAATCTAAAAATGAAAAATGAAAAATCTAAAAATCTAAGTAAAATTATATATATTCCCAGAATACTTTTAATTTAAAGTCCAAAAAACGTTCCAAAAAATCAAAAAAATCCTAAGTCCGATTTAATTCTGTTTGCGCCATTCGATTTACTTATGGTATAAATTTAAACAAAATATATAAATAACTCGTCTATGGAGTTTTTAAACTTTAAAATAGGCCTAGGGGGCCTAAAAATAGGTCAAAATTAAAAAACAATATACCGTTGAATCCGCAACGGCGAGACGAATCCAAATATGTATAATATTGACAAGTCAAAATTCGACCAAAATCACAAAAATTTTTTATATGGGGTAAAAAAATACATGTTTAAGAAAAAAAATAATCGAAATTCCAATATAAATTTTTAAAAAAGTGAAAAAAACCATACAAAAAAGTACTATTTTATATTCTGCCATCATGTAAAATTTAAAATATATATAAATTTAAAAATCATCCCTATCAAATCGTAAAAAATATTTAAAAAAAGTTATAAAATCTATCAAACTTAAAAAATAAATTAAAATATCCAAATAGCGAATCTTATCTTATAAAATCCAAGACCAAAAAATCCAAAAATTATGCAATTTTTTTTTATTTTTTTTACGGGTTCCTATACATTTACAATTTTTATTTTTTTTATTTTATTTTATTTTATTTCTTTCGTCCTGGAGTTTTTAATTTTAGCCTAGCCTAAAAATATTATATGTTGATCCGCAACGGCGAGACGAATCCAATATGTAATAATGACAACAAAATTCGACCAAAAAAAATAAAATTTTATATATATGAATGCAAAGATATAATTTAAATATGTAATAATATTGACAAAAATGAAAAATATTTTGAAAACCAATTTTTAGATTTGAAAATTTTTAAATTTTTCGAGAAAAAATATAAATTAAAAAAAAAATACAAAAATCCCTATTTTAAAAATTTAAAAAAAATAAAATGTTCGAAAATATAATTCATGTTTTTTTCTGTTTGCCTTGATTTTATTATTTTTTAAGTTCATTAACTCGTCTATGGAGTTTTTAAACTTTCAAAATAGGCCTAGGGAGCCTAAAAATAGGTCAAAATTAAAATATATATATACCGTTTGACCTCCATAACGGCAAGACGAATCCAAATAGTGTAATGAATATTGACAAGTCAAAATTCGACACAAAATCACCGATTTGCCTGGGCAAACAGGTTTTTGAGAAAAATATTTTCGATTCTGGCCGAATGGCTGGCCGAAAAGGAAAGCTAATACATGTCTAGAATCACGCATCGCCGAGAAAAATCGAATGGGACCAAGTAGAACTTCCCTAGGACGTATAGTTGTGGGCTACAGAGAATTTTCTTTTAAAGTCCCAAAACCGGGCCCCGTGGGCCCGTCAGTTACCAAGGACCAGTCAAATGGCGCAAATCCTAAACTAATGGTCCCGATTTTAATTCTGTTTGCGGCCATTCGATTCAGCTGGGCCAAAGTGTACTCATGGTATAAATTTAAACAACAATCCGTTCATACATAACTCGTCGATGGGAGGGGGTTTTTAAACTTTAAAAATAGGCCTAGGGGGCCTAAAAATAGGTCAAAATGTAAAAATAATTATACCGTTGAAGTCCGCAACGGCAAGACGAATCCAAATATCTCATAATATTGACAAGTCAAAATTCCGACCAAAAATATATAATATATATAATATATATTATATTATATCTTATACTGTATATATATACTTTCGATATATGTCTAAAAATCCCATAGATATATATTGGATTTATATACGTATACAAATATAAATCGATAATTATATATATATATAAAGTGTATATATTACAGTATCTTTTACTATATCATACATATAAGTTATATATTATATATTATAACATACATAGAATTTAATATATTATAATATATATTAAATCTTAGCTCTATAGGGAATACTAATACACAATACCTGTATAATAAATTTATAGAAATATATATATACAATAACTATTTATATATATAAATATATATAATTATATATATATAAATATATCCATATATAATATATATATCCTGTATAGCATTATCTATATTAGTGATACATATATAATATATATATCTATATATATACTATAGTGTCGTATATATAATTAGTATCTATCTAGGATATATATATATATATATATATATATATATAATAAAATGCATAATACTATATAGATATATTAATTATATTTATAACTATATAATAATATATATCATTTAAATGATATAAATCGATAATATATATTTTATAGTCGTCTATGGAGTTTTAAACTTAAATAGGCGTAGGGGCGTAAAAAGGTCAAAATTAAAAAACATATATACCGTTGAATCCGCAACGGCGAGACGAATCCAAAATATGTAATAATATTGACAAGTCAAAATTCGACTTTTCGAAATAATCTATACCGGTATATATATTAAATATAATAAATTTATACTATTTTGTGTATTATATATATATAATATATATATATAATACATAATATAATATATAATTATAAAATTATAAATATATGATAAATATTAATATATAATATATATATTCGAAATTTCGACAAAAAAACCCAAGGTTTTTGAGAAAAATATTTTCGATTCTGGCCAAATGGCTGGGCGAAAATGAAATCTAAGACCATGTCTAGAAGCAGCTCGCCGAGAAAAATCGAATGGCACCAAGTAGAATTCCGTAGGACTTATAGTTTGGGCTACAGAGAACTTTTAATGTCCAAAACACGGTCCCGTGGGCCCTCCAGGCAGGACCAGTCAAAATCGAAATCCTAAACTAATGTTCCGATTTTAATTCTGTTTGCGTCATTCGATTCAGCTTGCCAACGTGTACTTATGGTATAAATTTAAACAAAATCCGTTCATAAATAACTCGTCTATGGAGTTTTTAAACTTTAAAATAGGCCTAGGGGGCCTAAAAATAGGTCAAAATTAAAAACAAATTATACCGTTGAATCCGCAACGGCGAGACGAATCCAAATATGTAATAATATTGACAAGTCAAAATTCGACCAAAATATATATATATATATATATACTGTATATATATTATATACTGTATATATTATATACTGTATATATATATATATATATATATAATAATACATTAAAATATATATATAATATATATATATATATATATAATATATATAAATTATATATATACCGGTATATGTATAATTATATATATATACAGTATATATATATATATAATAAATATATAAATACATACCTATATATTCTATAATATATATATATATATATATATAATTCTATTATATTATATTATATAAATATATATATATACATATATATATATCGTCTATGGAGTTTTTAAACTTTAAAATAGGCGTAGGGTGCGTAAAAATAGGCCAAAATTAAAACATATACCGTTGAATCCGCAACGGCCAGACGAATCCAAATATGTAATATTGACAAGTCAAAATTCGACCAAAATATATTATATATATCAAAATATATATAATATATATATATAATTATATTATCTATATATATATAGAATATATATAATACAAATACATATATAATTTATATGATATATATTATATATATTTAATTATAATATATATATATATATACAGTATACAGTATATATATTATATTTATAAATTATATACAGTATATATATATAAATTATATAAATATATATATATATATATATATTATATTTATAAATTATATATATATATAAATTATATAAATATATATATATACAGGTCAAAAAGGAAATCAGGAAAGCAAAAAGAAATTATGAAATAAGGATAGCCAGCGACTCAAAAAATAACCCTAAAGCTTTTTACCAACTATATAAATCTAAAGTTAGAGATGTAATAGGCCCCCTAAAAACTTCAATAGGAGAAATAACAGAAAATGATTTAGAAATGTGCAGTACATTAAATAGTCAGTTTCTTTCCGTTTTCACTAATGAAAATTTGGCACAGATTCCAGAAGTCAATATGGTATATAGTGATAGTATAGAAAATATGTTAAGTACAGTTAGTATAAGTAGAAATGATGTGCTTAAGGAAATTGACAGACTGAAACCTCAAAAATCGCCTGGTCCTGACGAGGTATATGCTAGAGTATTAAAAGAATGCAGAGATGAGTTAAGTAGTCCATTAGCATTATATTTAACAAGTCATTAGAAACAGGTTTAGTTCCAGAAGCTTGGAAGCTTGCAAATGTAGTTCCGATCTTCAAAAAAGGTGATAAATCGATAGCATCCAATTACCGTCCCATTAGTCTCAAATCAATCATAGGAAAGTTGCTAGAGTCTATTATTGCTAGGAAAATTAGAAGCCACTTAGTAAAATTTAACTTAATAATTCTTCTCAGCATGGATTCACTCAGGGACGTTCGTGCCTTACTAATTTGCTTAGCTTTTTCTCAGAGGTATATGAAGCAGTAATAGTGACAAGTCATATGATATATATTTAGATTTCAGTAAAGCTTTCGACAGAGTCCCTCATGAGAGATTGATGAGAAAGGTTGAGGCACATGGAATAGGAGGGTCGTTGTTGGGATGGATTAGGTCATGGCTAATTGGTAGGAAACAGAGAGTCAGCATAAATGGTACCAAGTCAGAGTGGGGAGCAGTCAAAAGTGGTGTCCCCCAGGGATCGGTATTAGGTCCCCTGTTGTTTCTTATATACATAAATGACCTAGATTTAGGTATAACTAGTAGGATAAGTAAATTCGCAGACGATACTAAAATGGGGAGATCAATTGATTCAGATAGCGATATAGAGTGCCTCCAAAGGGATCTAGATACCTTACATGAATGGTCAGTAAATTGGCAGATGAAGTTTAACATTGACAAATGCAAGGTATTAAAGATAGGGAAGATGCAAACAAATGTTAAATATAAACTAGCTAATTTAGAATTAGAAAATTCAGACTGCGAGAAAGATCTAGGTGTGTTTGTTAGCAATGATTTGAAGCCTAGAAAACAGTGTATAAGCGTTCGTAATAAGGCAAACAGGATTCTCGGGTTCATCTCTAGGAGTGTGAGTAACAGAACTGCTGATGTTATCTTAAAACTTTACTTGTCATTAGTGAGACCCCATATGGATTATGCTGTCCAATTTTGGTGTCCTTATTACAGAATGGACATAGATTCATTGGAGAGAATTCAGCGTAGAATGACAAAAATGATCCATAATATTAGAAATTTTCCGTATGAAGAAAGGTTGAAGAAATTAGGTTTACATTCGTTAGAGAGACGCAGAGTTAGAGGGGATATGATAGAGGTGTTCAAGTGGGTTAGTGGGATTAACAAAGGGGACATGACAAATGTACTAAAGCTCAGTGATAGCGAAAGAACTCGTACCAATGGTTTCAAATTAGATAAATTTTTGTTTCAGAAAAAAATTAGGCAAATATTGGGTTGGTAACAGAGTTGTAAATGGGTGGGATTAGGTACCAAGTGATATAGGGGGATCAAGAACGATAGGGAGCTTTAAGAAAAATTGGATAAGCATATGGACGAGAAGGGTTGGGTGTGAAGGGGGATCAGCCGGGTTGGGCCAATCAGCGCTCTGCAGACCCCCGTAATCCTGCGTTAATCTCTAACCGGTTTGGTAAGATGATCCTAAGGGTATTAGAGTGTTGAGCCTATAATTGGGCTTTGTAATTGGGGTTGTGTGGGACAGGGATCTGCCTTGCTTAGGCCAATCGGCTTTCTGCAGACTCCCATTTTCTTATGTTCTTATATATATATATATATATCGTCTATGGAGTTTTTAAACTTTAAAATAGGCGTAGGGGGCGTAAAAATAGGTCAAAATTTAAAAACATTATACCGTTGAATCCGCAACGGCGAGACGAATCCAAATATGTAATAATATTGACAAGTCAAAATTCGACTTTTCGAAATAATATATACCGGTATATATAATTTATAAATATAATATAAATTATATATATCTATTTTGTATATATATATATATATATATATACACTGTATATATATATATATAATTATACATATATATTTATAAATATTATATATATAATTTATATATATAATATATATATTCGAAATTTCGACAAAAAAACCCAAGGTTTTTGAGAAAAATATTTTCGATTCTGGCCGAATGGCTGGGCGAAAATGAAATCTAAGACCATGTCTAGAAGCAGCTCGCCGAGAAAAATCGAATGGCACCAAGTAGAATTCCGTAGGACTTATTGATTGGGCTACAGATAACTTTTAATGTCCAAAACACGGTCCCGTGGGCCCTCCAGGAAGGACCAGTCAAAATCGAAATCCTAAACTAATGTTCCGATTTTAATTCTGTTTGCGTCATTCGATTCAGCTTGCCAACGTGTACTTATGGTATTAATTTAAACAAAATCCGTTCATAAATAACTCGTCTATGGAGTTTTTAATCTTTAAAATAGGCCTAGGGGGCCTAAAAATAGGTCAAAATTAAAAACAAATTATACCGTTGAATCCGCAACGGCGAGACGAATCTAAATATGTAATAATATTGACAAGTCAAAATTCGACCAAAATATAATATATATATATATATATATATATAATACATACATATAATTTATATATTATATATATATATATATATAATTTATATATATACAAAATACATATATATAATTTATGTATTATGTATATATAATTTATATAAATATATATATACAATATATATATTATATAATTTATATATATACTGGTATATGTATAATTATATATATATACAGTATATTATATAAATATATATATATATATATATATATATATATGGCCTACATATATATATATATATATATATATATATATATATACAGTATATATATATATTTAATTTATATAAATATATATATATATATATATATTATATTTATAAATTATATATATATATAATTTATATAAATATATATATATATATATCGTCTATGGAGTTTTTAAACTTCAAAATAGGCCTAGGGGGCCTAAAAATAGGTCAAAATTAAAAAATATATATACCGTTGAATCCGCAACGGCAAGACGAATCCAAATATGTAATAAGATTGACAAGTCAAAATTCGACCAAAATCACCGATTTGCCTGGGCAAAAAGGTTTTTGAGAAAAATATTTTCGATTCTGGCCGAATGGCTGGGCGAAAATGAAATCTAAGACCATGTCTAGAAGCAGCTCGCCGAGAAAAATCGAATGGCACCAAGTAGAATTCCCTAGGACGTATAGTTTGGGCTACAGAGAACTTTTAATGTCTAAAAAACGGTCCCGTGGGCTCTCCATGAAGGACTAGTCAAAATCGAAATCCTAAACTAATGGTCCGATTTTAATTCT
>CM064531.1:43429407-43516907 GCA_032716605.1 Paralithodes platypus | reverse complement strand
GTAGTGACCTAAAAGAATAAGTGAAGGTTTTGGCCAGAATGGCATACACACACCGAGGACGAGAATGAACAATTGAGTCTATGTATACCACCAAACTTGTGGTTAGGTGGGAAGAGAAGTGCTGGCTCAATTTTTATGATCAACCTAAAACTTAGCTTAAATAATTATAATTAGAACTTGCAAAATAAACAAACCAAAACTGGGACAAAAAGATAAACGCAAAAGAACTAATCAAAATCGCTATGTGGAAAGAACGCTTAATAAAATATAATTATGAAATAATTATACAGAATAATTTAAATCAACTAAATTTATGACACTAGCAGTGAGTCAATTCATTCATGTGGACCCCCACAGGGATTAAAGAGTCTGACAAATGAGAATTTAGAGGAAAATGTAGAAGCGAGACCAGGGATGGTATTCTGAATTTCGGATATGATTAGATTTATTTAGGGAAGAGGATGTGTAGATCAGATTTTTACCCTGAATTGTGTTGTGGAGAAATATCTGGAGAAGAAACAAAAGGTGTATGTTGCCTTTATGGACTTGGAGAAGGCCTATGACAGAGTGGATAGAGAAGGTTTGTGGAAAGTACTTAGAATATACGGAGTAGAGGGCAAGTTGCTGAAAGCAGTGAAGAGCATGTATGAGGGTGCAAAGGCGGCAGTACGTGTGGAGAGTGAGCAGAGCGAGTTCTTTGACCTGAATGTTGGTTTGAAACAGGGGTGTGTGATGTCCCCGTGGTTGTTTACTGTATATATGGATGGAGTCATGAAAGAAATACTATCAGAGCAGTGGATGTTGGTGTATCGCTGAAAAGGGAGGGAATTGAGTGGAAGCTACCTATACTGCTGTTTGCGGATGATACAGTTCTGATGAGTGATAATGAATGGGAGTTGCAGGGTCTGGTAAATGAGTTTGGAACAGTGTGCGAAAAACGGAATATGAAGGTAAATGCGGGGAAGAGCAAGGTTATGGTCTTCGAAAGGGGTGAAGTCACAGAGTGTGAGGTGAAGCTGAACGGTCAGGCTATGGAGATCGTCAACTCTTTTAAGTATCTGGGCAGTGTGTTGAGTAAAGATGGGACTATGGATGAAGAAGTGCGGGAGAGGGTACAACAGGGGAAGAGGGTTGTAGGAACGCTAAAAGCAGTAACAAGAAATAGGGAGGTCAGTATGGAAGTGAAGAAGTCCTTGCATGACAGTGTGGTAATCCCGACACTGACTTACGGAAGCGAAGCATGGACGTTGGTTGAGAGACTCAGACCAAGAGTGAGAGCAGTGGAAATGAATTACTTAAGGAGTGCATGCGGAGTTACATGGAGGGATAGACAGACGAATGAGGAAGTAAGAAGGAGGTGCGGTGTGGAGGTAGATGTGCTGGAAAGTGTGAAAAGGAACAACTTGAGATGGTTCGGCCCTATGGAACGTATGGAAAGCGAGAGAATGACTAAGAGGGTGTACGAGAGCGAGGTGGAGGGACAGAGAGGGAGAGGTAGACCGAATGAGAGGTGGAAGGATGGAGTGAGGAAGTACATGAACGAAGGCGGTGCTGGTTGGGGGGAGGGGCGTCGACTGACTGGGGACAGAAGTGCATGGGGGCGGTTCGTTCGTGGCCACCCCTTCGGGGATCACGGCGTCAGGCAATAGATAGATAGATAGATAGATTAGATTTATATCTAAAATACAAAAATGGACATTAATCGTGAAATAAACCTATAACTGTTTTGGGTTTGGTGTTGTAATGCCCACGAAAATGTCCCGCACCCACAATAATACTAACCCGAGTTGACGTCAGGTATAGCGTAAAATAGTCGTAGATGGTAAGTCCAATAAACTCGTCTCGAGAGACTATCACCGTGGTTCGAAAATAGTCGTAGATGGTAAGTCCAATAAACTCATCTCGAGAGACCATCACCGTGGTTCTTAAAAATCGGACTAAGGTTGCTATACTTTTGTACGTCCGTGGTAGTACAGTGGGTTAGCGCGCGGGCCTGGTGGTGATGGTGGTGCGTCACTAACCAGGGTTCGAACCCCACCCAAGGCATCTCAAAACCTGTGGGTTTTTAGGGGGGTTAAATTCCCTTCAGAGGTTCGTACCCCGCACCACGTACCAGGAATGGTTGTTGTTGTTGTTGTTGTTCCCTAAGCTGCCTGGCCGAACAGCCCCGAGTCCCTGAGAAAGGCCATGGCCACGATCGGGCTTTCCCACAGAGCTCTCATTGAGTGTAGATTGTGTTGTTGGCGTAAGTGGTTGTGTGAAATGCAGTCTTCTATGATGTGTTTAATGGTATGGGGTGCTGTGTTACATCCCGGGCAGGCGTCGACAACGGAGTCATTCAGTCTCTTCTGATAGCTCAGGAGAGCTGGATGGTGTCCGCATCTCAGCCTGGCCAGGTGGACTCTGTCCTCGCGAGGAAGGGAGGATTCGGAAGGATGGATTTCGGGAGGTCGTGCATGTAGCTGCGTGTTGTCTGTGAGTGAGTGGATGGATCGGTGAGAGATATGAGTATGGATGTGCTTCTGGAAGTTGGTTTCGGGGTGGGCAGGGAGGGAGAGAGGACAATAATTGTGTGTGATACCGTGTGCTGGGTGTTGTTTTGATATTTCTTGGTGTCTGTGGGTGTGTTGCCATGTAGTTTAGTGGGTGGTCTTGGTTCGTGGAGGCTGCTGCCAGGAATTGAGTGCCTCTCATGTCCAGATGGTCTTTGACTTTGAGAATTTTGGTTTCTTGATGTAGGTGATCTGTGGGTGAAGTAGCTGTGCAGCCTGTAATGATCTTCAGGGCTTTGTTTTGAATAGTCTGTAAGGTCTTATGATGAGTTTCAGCTAGGTTAGAAGCCCAGGCTGGGCTTGCGTATTCCATCACTGATCTTATGTGTTATTTATATACTGTGGTGGTAGTTTCTTTGTTGTGTCCAAATTTTGTGTGAGCAAGTGACCTGAGGGCGTTAAGTCTGGGTGTCAGTTTCTTTTTAATGTTTGTGGTGTGCTGTTTGAATGTCATATGAGTATCATATGTTACTCCTAGGATTTTGGGTGTGTGTGTATGTGTTAGGGGTGTGTTGTTTATGGTGAGTTGAGGGATGTATTCGTGTTCTCCTGTCCAACTTGTGAGCAGGGTTGCGGTGGATTTGGCTGGGGCTAGATTAAGTCTGTTTGTAGTGCACCAACCATGTAGTGTGTTGAGATAGGGTTGAAGGAGATCTGTTGATCTTTTGGGTCATGGTGTGTGCATGTGAGTGTTATGTCATCTGCATAGGAGGCTAAGTTTATTTGGGGCGTATTGGGTGTAGTTTATATCGTGCATGTACAGATTGAAGAGTGCGGGCGATAGGACGGATCCTTGTGGGACTCCGTTTGGAAAGTTTCTGATTTTAGATGACTGACCGGCAAAAGATACGTGTGCACATCTGCCTGCTAGGAAGTTGGCCAGCCACCTTTTTGTGTTGTTGTGCATGTTTGTGTTGTAGATTTTGTTTGTTAGGTTGTGGCGGGGGATGGCATCGAAGGCTTTACTAATGTCGAGTGTGGCTAATAGTGATCTGTGTGGTGGTCTAGCTGAGTTGATGCCGTCGAAAGCTCTTTGTGTAAGGTCTGTGAGAAGAGTGTTTGTGGAGTGCAGTGGCCTAAAGCCATGTTGTGTTGGAGCTAGGGGGTAGGTCAGGTGTAATTAGTTGTAATACTAGGCGTTCCATGACTTTGGAGGGGGAGCAAAGAAGTGTGATGGGGCGGTGCGAGGAGGGTAGCGTGGGGTCTTTGTTGGGTTTGGGGAATGTGATGATGATACCATGCTTCCAAATGTCTGGTATTGTGTTGTGTGAATAGCTGTAGTTTGATATGTTAGTGAGTGCTTGTATGCCTTGTGGTCCCAGGTGTCTGAGGTGTATGTTGCTTATGTTGTCTAGGCCACAGGCGGGTGAGTGCTTGAGATTGTTGATGATATGCTTTGTCTGGTGATTGGTGAAGGGTGTATAGTCAGGGTCTGTGGGGAATTGTCTCTTACGTCGGATGACACGTCGGTCGTCTTTGTGAGGTTTTAGGTGGCTGACATGTGAAAAGTGATTGATGAGAGTGTTTGCTTGTTGTTTACATGAAGGAGTAGAGTCTGTTGTTGTGATTGCAGCATGTGATTGTGTTGTGTTGCTGTTGGAAAGTGTGATGCTGTTTAGTGTTTTGTAGAGTTTTTTGGGGTTTGTTTTGTGATCAAGTGTTTGTAGGAAGTTATTCCAATTTAGTTTTTGTTGTTCTTGTATTTTGTTGTTAGTTTGGGTGTTGAGTGCTTGAATTTGTTGTGTGATGTCTTGTGTGTGGGGTGCTGGGGAGTGTTTCAGTATGTCGCGTTGTCTGATGAGGTTTTGAATTTCTGGTGTGAAGTTGGGGTTGTGTCTTTCCTGTTACCTCTTGGAATGTGTTTCTTGTCAGCATTTTGGATAGTTTTATTGAGTATGTGTACAGCATTGTTGATGTTAGTGATGGGTGTACTGTTTAGAGTTGTGAAGTGTTGTTCTGTCTCATTTGTGAATGCTTCCCAGTTAGCTCTTTTATAATTGGTGTATGTGTGTTTGTGGCTAGCTGGGGTGAGTCTGGTTTTGGTGGTGATAATGATCGGGAGGTGGTCAGAGCCTAAGGGGGGGGGGGGGAGCAAGGAGGGGTAGGGTGGTAGGGTGGGTTACCCCCCAAATAAGTTTTGTAGGGTATTACACCGGTGTAATGCCCTCGAAAATGTCCCGCACCCACAATAATACTAACCCGAGTTGACGTCAGGTATAGCGTAAAATAGTTGTAGATGGTAAGTCCAATAAACTCGTCTCGAGAGACTATCACCGTGGTTCGAAAATAGTCGTAGATGGTAAGTCCAATAAACTCATCTCGAGAGACCATCACCGTGGTTCTTAAAAATCGGACTAAGGTTGCTATACTTTTGTACGTCCGTGGTAGTACAGTGGGTTAGCGCGCGGGCCTGGTGGTGATGGTGGTGCGTCACTAACCAGGGTTCGAACCCCACCCAAGGCATCTCAAAACCTGTGGGTTTTTAGGGGGGTTAAATTCCCTTCAGAGGTTCGTACCCCGCGCCAGGTACCAGGAATGGTTGATCCTAAAGGTAGCCTGGGGAAAATTCCCATTCCTATTTAACCTGGAAAAACCTAGCATTTCAGGTGTCCCGACTTTGAATACCGGGAGGACCATTTTTTTGTTTTTTCTTTTTTTTTTCTATGTGAATGAGGGAGACAAAAGGCATAACTGCCTGCAGAGAGTGCCTCCCCCAGATTTCAAAGAGTGACAGGGCCGAAATCAAGGGACGTTAGAGCTAAAATGCCTGGACACTGAGTTTGAAGAAATTTAAGTCGTAGGAAGAGGGAAAGACGGATTCTGGGAGAGAGTTCCAGAGCTCAGCAGTTGAATAGAAGAAAGTCTGAGAATAGCGTTTCACTCTTGGGTTGGAGAGTAGCACAGAGTAGGGGTGGGATTGTGTTGCAAGGCGGGTACTACGTACCCTACGTAGAGGTGGTATACACCGGGAAAGCTCTGAGGAACACTGATTATTGTAGTAGCGATAAAATAGTGAGAGATGCAACATTGCGGCGAAGAGAAAGAGATTGCAGAGAGTTGATGCTTTCATTAAATTATTAAAGTACATTGGTGATTGTAATGGAGGATTAATGTTAATAACGGGATGTTCCTTAATATGCATGCCGCATACTTTCAGTGCCAAAATAGACTAAATACTTAGGGAGAGCTTTATCAATATTTTGGGCGTCTTCTCTAAAGCTCCATAAAGATAAAAATACACCAAAAACACCATTCAGATAAATTGGGCCCTTTTTCGGTAGAAAAATGCAGGTAGCCTACACGATCACATGCTAAGAAAAAATTAACACCTAGAGTAGTCTTTAAATAGCCATACTAAAGGGACAACTTATTCAAAATCCACATTTAATAGGGCTAACATGAGGGAGAAGGGGTTCCAGAAGACTCCCTTTGAGGAAACTAGAGAGGAAGGCTCATTAGGACTAATGCTCCAGATTTCATTTTTATTTTTTTTCTATGTGATTGAGGGAGGCAAAAGGCAGAACTGCCTATAGCGAGTGCCTCCCCCATAGTTGAAAGAGTGACTGGGCCAAAATCAAGGGACGTTCGAGCCAAAATGCCTGGACACACGGAGTTTGAAGCCATTTAAGTCGTAGGAAGAGGGAAAGACTGATTCTGGGAGAGAGTTCCAGAGCTCAGCTGTTGAGTAGAAGAAAGACCGAGAGTAACGTTTCACTCTCGGGTTGGAGAGTTGCACAGAGTAGGGGTGGGATTGAGTTGCAAGACGGGTAGTTGGTATAATTTCAGGTTAACCCCTTCTGTACCGGTGAAGTATTTTGTGTATATATCTGCTGCATCTTAACGATTTGATGAAGCTTCGGAAGGATTTTTTTTTTTCAGTCTGTAGCGAGTGCTTGTTTAAAAACAAACTCCAAAATATAAACCCTGTCCCCTTAACTATGTAAACAAAGGAGAGGCTTAAAATGTGTAAATCTGCAAGTGTGGATAATTCTTAAGGACAATGGAAGCGCAAATTGTTCATTTGTAGATTGCAAAGTTACGAGAGCGCTCGCTAACTTATATGGTCAATTAAAGTATGCTAGAAACCAATACAGGCAAAATAGAAACAGAAATCTGGCAAAAGTTCTTAAAATCGGCAAAACCAATGTCTTAAAATCTTAATACTAATGGGGCTAAACATGAGGGAGAAGGGTCCAGAAAAGAAAACTCAAGACAGTAAAGTAATGCAGTTGGAGGAGTGTATGAAGCTAAACTTAAACTCAAACTAAAAATAGTGTTTCAGAGAAGAGCATATATCTAAACGGTGACCGGTCAACTCAACCAGTAGACCATTTCAACCAGTAGCTCTCAACCAGTACCAAATCAACCAATACGGTTAGGTTAGGTTAGTACTATATTTTGGCACTGGTTGAAAGCTACTGGTTGAAATAGTCTACAGGTTGAGATGACATGGAACCATCTAAACTTCTAGCCAAACCGATTACAAATGGGATTAGAGAGTAGAGTACTGAATCATGAATAGAAACTTTAGGCCAAACATTTTAAGAAAGTATCGGAAAATAATATCTCACGAACTGTAGGAGCTTTAATGCTTTTAATATCTAAACTATACTCTATTTTTTTCCAGCTGATCATAAATTGAATCTCTTATTAGCTGATTTCTCAATACTTAATGGAAATATATGAAACTACTATGGCTGTGTGTCGTATTAATGCCAAGTTTTCATAATTAACAGCATATTTCGCTACAAAATATACCTTATAGCTGAGTAACAAAGATAGTAACATGGCAATTTACCCTCAGCTGGAAAAAATAGACTATAGTTTTCTGTAGCTAGGAAAGGATGGAGTGTTGAGAAAATTTTGCAAGTGAGATTGGAGAGCTTCATATTTTTAGGTTAAATGTTTAGCAGAGAGATATACATGAGAATGAGGAAGAGAGCAGTGTGGTGTGGATGTAGATGTGCTGCAAAGTGTGAAATGGAACATAGAGATGGTTCGGCCATGTGAAACTTAGGCTATGTGGCACTAGAGAATTATTAAAATAATGCAATAGCGAAATGGAGGAGCAGAAGCAAAGGTAGACTGAGGTGGAAGGATTGACTTCAGTATATGCGTGAAAGCGGTGCTGGATGGGAGGAGGGGCGTTGAATGACTGGGGACAGATGCATGGGAGCGATTCATTCATGGTCACCCCTTCAGGGATCAAGGCGTATGGCAATATAGTAAAAATAAAAATAAATAAAAAGTTAAAGTGGGGATTGGGCCTGAGTATAGATATATATTGGGACTGAGTATAGATATATATTGGGCCTGAGTATAGATATATATTGGGACTGAGTATAGATATATATTGGGACTGAGTATAGATATATATTGGGACTGAGTATAGATATATATTGGGCCTGAGTATAGATATATATTGGGCCTGAGTATAGATATATATTGGGACTGAGTATAGATATATATTGGGACTGAGTAGATATATATTGGGCCTGAGTATAGATATATATTGGGCCTGAGTATAGATATATATTGGGACTGAGTATAGATATATATTGGGCCTGAGTATAGATATATATTGGGACTGAGTATAGATATATTGGGACTGAGTATAGATAGATATATATTGGGACTGAGTATAGATATATATTGGGCCTGAGTATAGATATATATTGGGACTGAGTATAGATATATATTGGGCCTGAGTATAGATATATATTGGGCCTGAGTATAGATATATATTGGGACTGAGTATAGATATATATTGGGACTGAGTATAGATATATATTGGGCCTGAGTATAGATATATATTGGGACTGAGTATAGATATATATTGGGCCTGAGTATAGATATATATTGGGACTGAGTATAGATATATATTGGGACTGAGTATAGATATATTGGGCCTGAGTATAGATATATATTGGGACTGAGTATAGATATATATTGGGCCTGAGTATAGATATATATTGGGACTGAGTATAGATATATATTGGGACTGAGTATAGATATATATTGGGCCTGAGTATAGATATATATTGGGCCTGAGTATAGATATATATTGGGCCTGAGTATAGATATATATTGGGCCTGAGTATAGATATATATTGGGCCTGAGTATAGATATATATTTTGTATGAAGCAGTTTGAAGCATAATCTGCAAAGGTGGCAAGTGATAGACTTTTCCAAGTTAACTCTTGTGTACCGGCGACTTATTTTTAACTAGATTTTTAGCTACATTTAAGAATAATAATTTTAACTAAAGCAATAATTATAACTACTAAACTATAATAATCTGCAGTTTAAGAAGGATCTGTGGTAGTTAAAATGTTTAACCGAGATAGTTAGAAGCCCGTGGCGCTGAAAGCCCTTTTTAAACTGAATTTAATAGTCTAATAGTAGCCAGAATAAAGTTAAAAGAACAGTACCGGTACAGAAGGGGTCAAGATCTACGAGGACAGGCTATTTCTAGACTTAAATAGGCTGGACAGAGGCAGCAATAGGGATCTGTACTTTTCTTTGAAGAGGGGAAGGGAACTACGGGTATTTAATGCGGAGTGGCTGAATGGATCACTACAGGCAAAATGAAAATAAATCTGGCAAAAGGTCTTCAAATCGGCAAACTAATGGGGCGAAGCTCTTCAATTTCTTTGTACTAATGGGGTTAAACATGAGGGACAGGGGGTCCAGAAAAGAAAACTTAAGACAGTAAAGTAATGCAGTTTGAGAGGATAGTACGAGGCTAAACTTATAAACAAACGCTAAAAATTGAGTTTCAGAACATAAATCTAAACTTATAGCCGAACTAATTACAAATGGGATTAGAGAGTATCATGAATAGAAACTTTAGGCCAAACATTTTAAAATATCTGAAAATAACATCTGACCAACTGTAAGAGCTTTAATGCTTTTAATATCTAAACTGATTTTGTGCAACTAGGAAAGTAGGGAGAGTGACGAGAAAATTGTGCAAGGGAGATTAGCGATCCAAGATATTTTTAAATTAAATATTTAGCGGAGGGATATACATGAGAATGAGGAAGTACGAGAGTGGTGTGGTATGGATGTAGATGTGTTGGAAAGTGTGAACAGGAACACCGAGAGGTTTCAGCCATGTGAAACTTATGGGAAGCGAGAGAATGACAAAAATTTGTACAAGTGTGAAGTGGAAGGGCAGATGCAAAGGTTAGACCGAGAAGTGGAAGGATGGAGTCCAGTACCGTACAGTATATGCGTGAAAGCAGTGCTGGATGGGAGGGGCGTCTAATGACTGGGGACAGAGGTGCATGGGAGCTATTAACCCTTTCACGCACATATGACTTAGAGGTTGCCAGATTAGCAATAAGAAATAGAGTTATCTCACTCTTATAATTACCTCTCCAAAATTAGTTTTCTGCCCACAGCTAACTCAAAGACAACTGCAGAAGTTGAAGTAACTAAACTAAAGGTTTCTAAATACCCCTGAGTGTAACAAAGGCTTTAAAGCATCCCTAATAGGCTCAAAATTGCGTCATATGTCTGAGAGGGTTAATTTGTGGTCACCCCTTCAGGGATTACGGCGTCCAGCAATAGATATAGTATTTTGTATGAAAGTGTTTGAAGCATAATCTGCAAAGGTGGCATGTGATAGACTTTTCCAAGTTAACCCTCATGTACCGGCGACGTTTTTTAACTAGATTTTAGCTACATTTAAGAATAATAATTTTAACTAAAGCAATAATTATAACTACTAAACTATAATAATCTGCAGTTTAAGAAGGATCTGTGGTAGTTAAAATGTTTAACCGAGATAGTTAGAAGCCTGTGGCGCTGAAAGCCCTTTTTAAACTGAATTTAATAGTCTAATAGTAGCCAGAATAAAGTTAAAAGAACAGTACCGGTACAGAAGGGGTCAAGATCTACGAGGACAGGCTATTTCTAGACTTAAATAGGCTGGACAGAGGCAGCAATAGGGATCTGTACTTTTCTTTGAAGAGGGGAAGGGAACTACGGGTATTTAATGCGGAGTGGCTGAATGGATCACTACAGGCAAAATGAAAATAAATCTGGCAAAAGGTCTTCAAATCGGCAAACTAATGGGGCGAAGCTCTTCAATTTCTTTGTACTAATGGGGCTAAACATGAGGGACAGGGGGTCCAGAAAAGAAAACTTAAGACAGTAAAGTAATGCAGTTTGAGAGGATAGTACGAGGCTAAACTTATAAACAAACGCTAAAAATAGAGTTTCAGAACATAAATCTAAACTTATAGCCGAACTAATTCTATCTATCTATCTATTGCCTGACGCCGTGATCCCCGAAGGGGTGGCCACGAACGAACCGCCCCCATGCACCTCTGTCCCCAGTCAGTCGACGCCCCTCCCCCCAACCAGCACCGCCTTCGTTCATGTAGTTCCTCACTCCATCCTTCCACCTCATATTCGGTCTACCTCTCCCCCTCTGTCCCTCCACCTCGCTCTCGTACACCCTCTTAGTCATTCTCTCGCTTTCCATACGTTCCATATGGCCGAACCATCTCAAGTTGTTCCTTTTCACACTTTCCAGCACATCTACCTCCACACCACACCTCCTTCTTACTTCCTCATTAGTCTGTCTATCCCTCCATGTAACTCCGCACGCACTCCTTAAGTAATTCATTTCCACTGCTCTCACTCTTGGTCTGAGTCTCTCAACCAACGTCCATGCTTCGCTTCCGTAAGTCAGTGTCGGGATTACCACACTGTCATGCAAGGACTTCTTCACTTCCATACTGACCACCCTATTTCTTGTTACTGCTTTTAGCGTTCCTACAACCCTCTTACCCTGTTGTACCCTCTCCCGCACCTCTTCATCCATAGTCCCATCTTTACTCAACACACTGCCCAGATACTTAAAAGAGTTGACAATCTCCATAGCCTGACCGTTCAGCTTCACCTCACACTCTGTGACTTCACCCCTTTCTCTTCCCCGTATTTACCCCTTTCTCTTCCCCGTATTTACCTTCAAATTCCGTTTTTCGCACACTGTTCCAAACTCATTTACCAGACCCTGCAACTCCCATTCATTATCCCTCATCAGAACTGTATCATCCGCAAACAGCAGTATAGGTAGCTTCCACTCAATTCCCTCCCTTTTCAGCGATACACCAACATCCACTGCTCTTGATAGTATTTCTTTCATAACTCCATCCATATATACAGTAAACAACCACGGGGACATCACACACCCCTGTTTCAAACCAACATTCAGGTCAAAGAACTCGCTCTGCTCACTCTCCACACGTACTGCCGCCTTTGCACCCTCATACATGCTCTTCACTGCTTTCAGCAACTTGCCCTCTACTCCGTATATTCTAAGTACTTTCCACAAACCTTCTCTATCCACTCTGTCATAGGCCTTCTCCAAGTCCATAAAGGCAACATACACCTTTTGTTTCTTCTCCAGATACTTCTCCACAACACAATTCAGGGTAAAAATCTGATCTACACATCCTCTTCCCTTCCTAAAACCTCCCTGCTCGTCGCCTATCCATTTCTCCGTTCTCACTCTCACTCTCTCAATCACTACCCTACTGTATACCTTCCCTACTACGCTTAGAATTAGAAAACATATTCCTCGGTGGTTACCACACACTCCTCTTTCCCCTTTGCCCTTATATAGGGGGACTATTATGCCAGTCTTCCAGTCATCGGGTGCACTCCCCTTCTCCCATGCTAGTTTGCACATTTTCCATACCCATTCTATCACTATCTCACCACCATACCTCAACATTTCCCCACACACTCCATCTGTTCCTGGTGCTTTCCCCAATTTCACTCTTTTCATGGCTTCCGACACTTCTGACCTCCGGATCCCCACCTCCTCCTCCACTACTTCTCTTCTTCTCCCTCCCATACCATATCCTATCTATCCTATCCTATCATATCCTATCCGAACTAATTACAAATGGGATTAGAGAGTATCATGAATAGAAACTTTAGGCCAAACATTTTAAAATATCTGAAAATAACATCTGACCAACTGTAAGAGCTTTAATGCTTTTAATATCTAAACTGATTTTGTGCAACTAGGAAAGTAGGGAGAGTGACGAGAAAATTGTGCAAGGGAGATTAGCGATCCAAGATATTTTTAAATTAAATATTTAGCGGAGGGATATACATGAGAATGAGGAAGTACGAGAGTGGTGTGGTATGGATGTAGATGTGTTGGAAAGTGTGAACAGGAACACCGAGAGGTTTCAGCCATGTGAAACTTATGGGAAGCGAGAGAATGACAAAAAATTTTACAAGTGTGAAGTGGAAGGGCAGATGCAAAGGTTAGACCGAGAAGTGGAAGGATGGAGTCCAGTACCGTACAGTATATGCGTGAAAGCAGTGCTGGATGGGAGGGGCGTCTAATGACTGGGGACAGAGGTGCATGGGAGCTATTAACCCTTTCACGCACATATGACTTAGAGGTTGCCAGATTAGCAATAAGAAATAGAGTTATCTCACTCTTATAATTACCTCTCCAAAATTAGTTTTCTGCCCACAGCTAACTCAAAGACAACTGCAGAAGTTGAAGTAACTAAACTAAAGGTTTCTAAATACCCCTGAGTGTAACAAAGGCTTTAAAGCATCCCTAATAGGCTCAAAATTGTGTCATATGTCCGAGAGGGTTAATTTGTGGTCACCCCTTCAGGGATTACGGCGTCCAGCAATAGATATAGTATTTTGTATGAAAGTGTTTGAAGCATAATCTGCAAAGGTGGCATGTGATAGACTTTTCCAAGTTAACCCTCATGTACCGGCGACGTTTTTTTAACTAGACTTTACCTACATTTAATAATAATATACAAATTAATGCAATAATTATAACTAAACTATAATCTGTGCAGCTTTACCCCTTCAGACTCATATGACGCAGAGGTTGCCAGATTAGCAATAAGAAATAGAGTTCTCTCACTCTCATAATTACCTCTCCAAAATTGGTTTTCTGCCCACAGCTAACTCAAAGACAACTGCAGAGGTTGAAGTAACTAAACTAAAGGTTTCTAAATTCCCCTGATGGTAACAAAGGCTTAAAAGTATCCCTAATCGGCTCAAAATCGCATCATATGTCGGAGAGGGTTAAGAAGCACGTGTGATAGTTAAAATGCTTAACCAAGATGCAGTACTTAGAAGAGCTGGAGGCTTTTTTTAAACTGAATAAAATAGTCTACTAGTAGCCAGAATAAAGTTAAACAAACGGTGCTGCTACAGACTGAAGAGGTTAAGGTCTATGAGGACAGGCTATCTTTTAGACGTTTACATAGGCTGGACAGAGGCAGCAATAGGGGTATGTACTTTTCTTTCAAGAGGGGCAGGGAACTACGGGTATTTAATGCGGAGCGGCCGAATGGATCAAGACAAATATTTTGAGGTGGTATGGTCATGTGCCGAGAAATTTTAAAAGGAGAATGCAGAGATAAATTTATGTCAAGCAAGTTCTATAGCAGAAGTACTAAACTGCTGAACATTGAGTGATCCAGTGGATAAATACCAATACCTTTGAGAGAGGAACCGAGTGAGCAAAAGGAAACTGACTATTGAAAAGAACAATGGTATGAGAAGTAGAACATCTATTTACAAATTTCTGTTGTGTCTGACATAGGAAGCCGGTTTCAACAATCTACTAGGGGTTTACTGCCTTGATAGCGCAATTCATAAATGTGCGGAATTTCGGTGCGAGTATCCTAGGTTCGAGTATTTGTTATTTCATTAATCGAGTGTAGAAGTAAAGTTGGTTGGTGAAAAAATATTAATTCACCTAAGGCCATCCTTAAGTATTGTTTCCCAGTTGACTGTCATAAAAGAGGATGGTGTATAACCTTCACAGGACCTAACAGTTGCCCTTTTAAATATAAAGAAGTTTTCTATAACTTCACAGGACCTAACAGTTACCCTTTTAAATATAAAGAAGTTTTCTATAACTTCACAGGACCTAACAGTTACCCTTTTAAATATAAAGAAGTTTTCTATAACTTCACAGGACCTAACCGTTACCCTTTTAAATATAAAGAAGTTTTCTATAACTTCACAGGACCTAACAGTTACCCTTTTAAATATAAAGAAGTTTTCTATAACTTCACAGGACCTAACAGTTACCCTTTTAAATATAAAGACGTTTTCTATAACTTCACAGGACCTAACAGTTACCCTTTTAAATATAAAGAAGTTTTCTAAGCATATTAAAATAGTCTAACCATAGCCAGAAGAAAATTTAAAAATTTCAGACTAATTTAATTTCACACCAGGATAAAACTAGCAATGACTAACAGTTTGAATTTTCTGCCAAATTAATATAAATTACCTTCATATACATTTTCAGTACCTTAAAATTATTAACTTAAAATTACCTATTTGAACCGTAATGGAAAGCTGTAGACATTTTGAACCATTTTTGTTCCAAAATTTTTACTTTAAATCCGGAGAAAATACAAACTAAATAAAATCCTAAATTTCTTTACTTAAAATCCGGACAAATAATATAATGAAATCTTGAATTTCTTTACACTTTTACGCAATTACAGCCTTCAACACTACAAATCCAAACATTGCCTCATTTTGTAATCTATGTACCAACTCTTATTGTACAATCTAAATCAAGTCTTTCACTGTAAACCTTTGTCTCTAGATTTCACACATTTATTCAGCACATCTATGACGGGCAACTTACAGGTCTAAGAGCTAAACTAATATTTAAATTATGAGCAAAGTCCCTTACATTTAATTATAAGCAAACTAATCTAAATTTCACCATGACAAAAAGTACCAAGATATAGTTAAAGAGCAAAGCAATTAAAGTTTAAGAAAACTATTTGAATTAGTTAAAGAGCAAAGCAATCTATATTAAAGTTTAAAAACAAAGGCATTTAAAGTTTTAGATCAATTAAATGTATACTACCTTTGAGCAAAGCAACACTTTACATTAACTAATCAAAGCAATTTCATGAAACTTTGAGCACAGTTACTTTAAGTAAATAGTAAACCAACTTTAAGTTGTTATTGTTGTTGTTCCCCAAGCTGCTTGGCCGAACAGCCCCAAGGCCCCGAGCAATTCCAAGGCCATAACCGAGTGCCCCACAGAACCCTCCCCGCCGACCACAATAAAGCCTGGGTGACCGAAGCCACTCCATGGCGGGGAGCTGAGGAGGGTGCGGAAACGCCCGGGAAACCAAAGCCCCACCCAGGGCCCTGTGCCCCTCAGCAATTATGAAGAGAAAGCTGAGGGGCAAGGGAAAAATGTGACGCTTTGGCTTCCAATCTTGGTAGATTGGGAGGTCAATCCACGGAAGAGACGCCGTCACTTGAGATCTAGAAAATATATAAGTTAAAGGAACAGTCAGAGTAAGCTATGGGTACGGCAGAGATTGCTCAGCTCTCGCTCAGATAGACCAGCCCATCACCACATGACTAGAACCCAATCCTCTCAGCATCAGCTAGGAAAGGCCCTAGAAAGCCGCCTTTGGCGGGGGGATAGCTCCCCTATTTCAACCCCTTTCGGGGTTGGGCACCTGCCCACCAACTTTAAGTATTTAATTGTACCTTCAAGATAAAGTTTGAAATTTAGAGACCTTAACCTAGATATTTCTGAATATAAACATTCACAGGCTATTAACAAATTATGAAAACTTATGTGATTGCAACTTACAATTTATAGTTTCTGAACAAGGTTACCAGTGAACTATTTAAAGATTCCTTAAGGTGTTAAACTTAGACATTCAAAAACAAACAAAACCTGACTTGCCACTAGCTATAATCCATTATTTTTAAACATGGCGAAAAGTTTATTCCTTAACATTAGATCTGATAATTAATGAACCGCTATGCCTCTTATGCAATATTATAATTTAAAACTTTCAAAATAAACAAACCAAAATAAGTAACAATATAAATAAAAAAATTTTTTTTAATCAAAATCACTACGTGGAAATTATCATGAACAAAGGAAAATATAATTTTAATGCAATATTACTGTAAAGTTCGTAGTTTACTGTATTGGGCAGTAAATAATTTAATAAATTAACTTTTTCGCCACCTTCAAAATCACAGACTGCAGCATTCAATGTTCGAAGGAACAAAGTTTCGAACCGCGAAAATTAAATTTTGCGGCACAATATTGCTATACAGTAAGTCCCCACTTAAAATGTAAAGCAACGTTACTGACAAAAATAGTAAATTCAAAAATACTACTTTGTAATACATGTACTTTAAAAGTTAATTTACAGCATAAAATAAAATAAATCTTTGAAGGATTATTACAAATTAGTTTAAATACGGGGAAGAGCAAGGTTATGGTCTTCGAAAGGGGTGAAGTCACAGAGTGTGAGGTGAAGCTGAACGGTCAGGCTATGGAGATCGTCAACTCTTTTAAGTATCTGGGCAGTGTGTTGAGTAAAGATGGGACTATGGATGAAGAGGTGCGGGAGAGGGTACAACAGGGGAAGAGGGTTGTAGGAACGCTAAAAGCAGTAACAAGAAATAGGGTGGTCAGTATGGAAGTGAAGAAGTCCTTGCATGACAGTGTGGTAATCCCGACACTGACTTACGGAAGCGAAGCATGGACGTTGGTTGAGAGACTCAGACCAAGAGTGAGAGCAGTGGAAATGAATTACTTAAGGGAGTGCGTGCGGAGTTACATGGAGGACAGAATAATGAGGAAGTAAGAAGGAGGTGTGGTGTGGAGGTAGATGTGCTGGAAAGTGTGAAAAGGAACAACTTGAGATGGTTCGGCCATATGGAACGTATGGAAAGCGAGAGAATGACTAAGAGGGTGTACGAGAGCGAGGTGGAGGGACAGAGGGGGAGAGGTAGACCGAATATGAGGTGGAAGGATGGAGTGAGGAACTACATGAACGAAGGCGGTGCTGGTTGGGGGGAGGGGCGTCGACTGACTGGGGACAGAGGTGCATGGGGGCGGTTCGTTCGTGGCCACCCCTTCGGGGATCACGGCGTCAGGCAATAGATAGATAGTTTAAATGTGATTACTTTATATCAAGCTTTCAAATATACTACTTTACTTTAAATTATAAAATATACTTATATAATACTTTAGAATAAACTACTTTACTTTAAATTATAAACATTCAAATAAGTAATTAAAATTACTTTTAAGAGCAGATATGCAATTTAAGTCTATTATCTAAAAAAACAAGAAACTGAACTTTAATAGACAGTAACCAAACTAATTCAAGAGATTTAAGTGAGTGAACATTAACTGTATACAAAAGGTTGTTAACCCTTTTAACAATATTAAAAATTCTATGACGTTTGACGTATTGTAGACGTCATTGACGTCAATAGAAATGTTATAGTAACATTTCCCAATTATATATCAATAAAAAGACAGTTCCATGTTCTACATGGGTGTGCCTTAGGAATGACCTGCAACACAGGAGGAACTATAGGATATCGGTTAACTGGAATAATCGCTACTAAATTACTCCTATTTCCATTTATTTGGATAAGTTACTTTGTCTTTGCAAGTTTATCTTTTAACTTTACTAAAAGTTCTCAATAAGGAATGGATTTTATTTTTGCTTTAAATGTAAAACACAACATGTAAATCTGAAGTGACTAAAGGTTATTTTTGGTTGATTTGCAAGTATTAAATATTAAATTAAGCATAAGAACTAAGTAGAAAAAGCTCCTTGTAAAGCATTGAGAGTGTAGGGCCGTACAATGGTGCAAAACTGCATCAAAATGGTCTAATTCCACGACCCCGAGGGGTCATGTTGACCTCAGGCAAAGCAAGCTTGTGAAGCAAGCGACAGCAGCGATCCGCCTAGAGACTTTAGCAAGAGCCCCATCAGTCCTAGACACAGTCCCCACCCGTTAGACCGTCTTACTGTCGTGGTTCCCCTTAAAAGACGATACCACTTGCTATGCCTTCACCCCAATGGGCGATGGCTTTATCCGCGAGGAGCACCCTCAATGTACATGGCTTGATCTAGATAGCATATACTTTTTGTCATTTTATGACATTTATTTCTTATATGAATGAAAAAGTCTCATATCAGATAAATATAAGTGTTTTCTGTCTATACTGAAAAATTTATTTATAAAACAGTAACTGCAATTAATTTATATTAATGTTATTTACTGTACAAAACATTTAGAAATTAGTTGCAACAAAATTAAGTGAAATTTTAAGTAAAGTAAAATAATCTTCAGTTGTTGTTGTTGTTGTTGTTGTTCCCCAGGCTGCCTGGCCGAACAGCCCCAAGGCCCCGAGCAAGACCAAGGCCATAACCGAGCGCCCCCACAGTAATATTTAAGACTGACTAATACAAGACTCCTGTGCTGCCAACTTTAAACCCTCTGCACGAAGGTGCACTCTTAGAAGGTATCTCCCTACGATGTTTTTTTAAACTCATATTGGCAGTCAAGTTAAAAATATAAGAGTTGGTACTTCTATTACAATATGAGGCAGACTAATTTAGGACATATAGGGCCATGTTCTCAACCACATAATGTTGGTTACCAGGATGATAATTACTTCTATTATTTAACAACTAATCCAAAATATAGGCTTAGGTTTCATCCTAATTCATTTATTCTAAAAGTTAATATTTTAGGCAGTAATCCAGAAATACAGTTTGGCGCTTATTTAATCTCACACAGTACAGTGCGGTACTTTAAATAAGGGCGGGTGCCCAACCCCGAAAAGGGTTGAAATAGGGGAGCTATCCCCCCGCCAAAGGCGGCTTTCTAGGGCCTTTCCTAGCTGATGCTGAGAGGATTGGGTTCTAGTCATGTGGTGTTGGGCTGGTCTATTAGAGTGAGAACTGAGCAATCTCTGCCATACCCATAGCTTACTCTGACTGTTCCTTTTACTTATATATTTTCTAGATCTCAAGTGACGGCGTCTCTAACGTGGATTGACCTCCCAATCTACCAAGATTGGAAGCCAAAGCGTCACATTTTCCCTTGCCCCTCAACTTTCTCTTCATAATTGCTGAGGGACACAGGGCCCTGGGTGGGGCTTTGGTTTCCCGGGCATTTCCGCACCCTCCTCAGCTCCCCGCCATGGAGTGGCTTCGGTCACCCAGGCTTTATTGTGGTCGGCGGGGAGGGTTCTGTGGGGGCGCTCGGTTATGGCCTTGGCCTTGCTCAGGGCCTTGGGGCTGTTCGGCCAGGCAGATTGGGGAACAACAACAACAACAACAACAACAACAACAACAACAACTTTAAATAATAAATAAAGTTTTATTTAATTACTTTATAAACAACAATCTACAATAATTACAGTTTTGCCTTTCTAATAAAATGTGTATAAATTCCTTGACTAGGCTATATGCAGCTTGAAATAATGGCCCCATAATATCCTACACATACCTGGAGTTAATAATAGGAGTGATGGTGGTAGAGGTGTAGTTGTGGTGGTGGTAGAGGTGGTGTGGTAGTTGTGGTGGTGGTGGTAGTTGTGGTGGGGGGTGGTGGTGATGATGGTGATGGGTGGTGTAGAAGCAGGTCCTCTTCTTTTATCTGCGGAATTTAATATATTTAATATCTCTACCTCTATAATCCTTAGTTTTATACTTTAACAATATTTAATATTATTTAATTAATTTTATACTTTAACAATATCGAGTCAGATTATTTCTTAATTATTATGTTCTCTCCACCAACCAACTTTACTCCTAAACTCGATTAATGAAATTAACAAACACATGTGGCAGTCCGGGGATTCGAACCTAGGATGCTCACACCGAAAATCAACACACTTATGCATTGCACCACAAAGACAGTTTAATATTTAATACAAAAATTGCAAAGTAAAACTAAAAATAAACTAATATGGAGCAATAGTATTTTAATTTAATACAAATACAATTTCAATGCAAGTGCAGTATTTTAATATGCCTTCTTTTTACTCTAAATTTAAGGTACTGTGTATATTTCTCAATTAAAATAAAGTAATAAAATCTTTTACGAAAATTTGCAGGTGATTATGTATTTGGTGGTGGTGTAATCAGAGGTTTATAATCTGCTTAACCCTCTCTGACATAGGATGCAATTTTGAGCCTATTGGGGATACTTTAAAACCTTTATTACAATCAGGGGTATTTAGAAACCTTTAGTTTAGTTACTTCAACCTCTGCAGTTGTCTTTGAGTTAGCTGTGGGCAGAAAACTAATTTTGGAGAGGTAATTATAAGAGTGAGAGAACTATTTCTTATTGCTAATCTGGCAACCTCTGCGTCATATGAGTCTGAAAGGGTTAATGAATGACATTTAATGTTTACCTCTAAATTATTTTTTACTTTAATAATTGTGACTAGGAGCATTTAGCCCAATTTAATTTTGAAATTGGTAAATATCGAAAGTGCAGGATTTGAATACTGTATTAAAAAAATTAACTATAAATTAAGGCTTTAAGTTCTAAGTAAATTCAAATATAATTTAGCAACTAGAGATGCCCTAACAAAATTGGAGCGAGTCGACTGCCACACCAGTACCGGGTATCCCGCAACAGCTCCAACCATTGTAGAAGTCTTTGACGCCTTTTCACATCTGCGAACAAAACCAAATATTAATACTGGACTGCTGTACACTCCGATGCCATAGTCTCTAGCCCAATCAAGAGAATTTGTGGATCCCTAGGTTTTCGTTATGCAATTACCCTTAGTTACTGATTACTGATAGTTAACTTGGGACACTCTAAAGAGATCGGGCTCCATTTAACCACTATAATAATAATGTAAAACTTGCAAAATAAACAAACCAAAACTTATACGAACACGGTAAAAAGACAAAAAAGCAACTAATCAAAATCGCTATGTGGAAACAACGATTAAGCCTAATTCATAGCACAGAGAAAATATGCTTTGCCTACGTATTACCGGCTCGGTAGTGTAGAGGAGAAAGTCTCTGCCTCCCACCCCAGGTGACCCAACTTCAATCCCACACTCAGGCATTAAGGTTTTTCGCATAGGCTACACTGGGACAATTTTGTACTGCTATTTGATTGACAAAATAATGTAAAGTTGAGCGAGGGGGAGGGGGTGTGCGTATGAAGGAGGGGGGGAGGGAAGAGTGGAGGATGTGGTACAGCGAGATACCGTCAACTGGGGTGAATTCTGACATCAGCTGGGGTAAATTCTGACATCAGCGCCAAACAAAAATTATATTATATAATCATTAAATAATGAATACAACTTATTTTTTTCAGGCTTTTCGTAATACATTTGCATACATTTTAAAATGCCCCAGAACGAGAAGCCCACCACGGAAGCCACGAGCGAGCACCACCAGGAAACGGGAACAGAAACACCCGAAGGAAAGGCCCACAGAACGAAAGGACCAGGTGACCAAGCCAACCAGTTAAGACAGGCCAAAGCCCGCAGGGCTAAGCAGCTCCAAACCACACCTGCCTATCACTTCTAACCACTGACCCTTCCCCCACCTCGCGAATACACTACCCCTCGTGTCCTACACCTCTACCTACATGATGATGAACATGAATACACCTTAATGTAATACACCCATGCCCTGTCCCTAGGTTGAGCCAATGCCAACCAGTTCAGACAGGCCTAAATCTATGTATGTTTTTCCATCCAAGAAGTAATATGTTAACCCCCTGTCTTGCCAGACTAAGTTTCTGAAGACCAACCGCCCCCATAAATCTATGTATGTTCTTCCATCCGAGAATTAATCTGTTAAAACCCCATGTCATAATTGATAAGAAACTATGATACCCACGGGTACACCAGTGTATATATAACCATTATTCCTGTAAGACCTAGACAGAAATGACTGCAGATGTTAGCCACCATGCAGTAACTCTAATTCTTACCCCAACCAGAGATTGTATACCCCACCCTCTTTTACCATTGTCTCGACGCCTTTCCACCACGAAACAATACCGAAGCTACCCCTACGAACTGCCGCTTTCTTTGATATATATGTCATAGAAAACGCAGTTCCCAGGAACAACTAGAATCAGCAAGAAATAGTGTCCATAACCATCGTATTGACGAGTAATAATACACCATGTTTTTCTCTACTTTTATCCACAGTCAAGCACACACCTACAGTTAACCTCCTCTTCCCCACAGCCCACAGTCCACATGATTCTATCATTTCCAAACTCATATACCACCACTTATTACTCATCCCCCAGTAGCGTTTGGCTAACGTACCTTCCCTGTCATTAACCCCCAGGCTACGATACCAACTGTAGCCTAATGCCACCCCTACGCCCAGAGACCTTAGGGTCAAACTTCCACGTAGCCCCCCTTAACCCTCTCCCTCTCGTTAACCCCCACGCTCCTCCACTCCCTACTAACCTAGCCTCTCCACCATACCCCCTGAATATCCTTAACTTTTCCATTACTAACATTCTCAAACCTTTTGGATATATACTCCTATCCAGCCTACCTTCCCCCAGTAGGAAGGAACACCATTAGAACTTTACTAACCCTTTGCATGCCATCTATTCCCTCACAACCCATTCACAACCCTGTACCAAATGATTGTCAGTGCGAGGCTAGCTGCCTCGCCAGTGACTAACTTCTATTGCCATACTTCCAGATAAATGTGGCAGAGTTAGCAACCCAGTCTCCACCACATCCAACAAACCATGCAATTAACAACCCAACCAATTAAACCAGCTGGTCAAGGCACCTTCGGTTTTGGTATTGCGAACACCCACATCTGTCTCATAAACAGAGGGTTATTACAAACACTTGTAATATGGCAAGCCCCCAGCCACAGCCGCCGGACGACCATCACAGAGAGAGGGCGCGCACCTACCCCTTTCACCCACCCGAGGAGGGAGACCCCTACCCCTGCGGAGGTATACCTGACCCCTGTTTTGACTTCCGGGTCATTGCCAGGTAGCACAGGAATTCTTCCTATCAATGAACTAACCATGTATGACTAACACCTTTACTAACCTCTATTAACCCCCAATAACCCATTAACCTTTCTTGCATACTCCGATAACCAAATTAGCACCTCAGCTATACCATAGAATGAAGACTGAACAATCTAAGAGAGACGCTCCTATCACAGCTGTCCCAATCCTCCTCGCAAAGTAGATCCAGTCTCTCTCCCCTAAATACTTCCAGTATAGCCAAAATAGTACCTCTTACTAAGGCTCAGTTATATCACATTATGAAGGCTCCATATAGCCATGTGCCACAACAGTAATCACCACCTTACCTAGTTCCCGTATCCATTGAGAGCTCAAATAAATCCATCAAAACTCGAGATCCCTATGGCCTACAGGGTCCAAAACCGAGCCTATAAACCAAGCTCCAGCCCCCAGTAAAATCAGTTGAAAGATAAGACACCAACCAGTGGCTGGTCCCTTAAGTTGACCTCTAGCTCTGCCCTTGTTTTGTTCCTGAGAATTGAGTTCCAGAGCCGGCAGACTCCGTGGCAGATTGAGATAGAAGAATCTGTCCACGTAAAATAAATCTACGTGCACCTTATAACCTTCACATAAACCAGTGGGGATATAAGAGCAACGATCGCCAAGAGATCCGTCTTGAGAACTTCTACATATGGACCATCTGGATGGCCGCGGAACCAGTCGCTAGCCCCCAACCTCACGGACGCAAGATAACCAGGACCAGACCAATCAAATACGACCCAAGATTCACTCTATCAGCACTACAGTGTTACAGTGTTATGTAGAGACTCACTTATTAATATTTCTACGAAGTGGCTATATCTTTGTCCCAGTATAATTCATATATGACCATTCCATTAGGAAGTGCTAAGCATATCAGTGTTTATTAATTAACAGGCGATATTAACTCTCGTAATTACTCATATATCCAGATACTAATACATAACCATGAAACCCTAGTGAACATAATAATTAAGGCATAATCTTGGGTCCCCCACTTCCTCCTCCCCGCTTAACCCTTGTCTAGCGGGGTGTTTTGGGCTCATTTGGGCATATTCAGGCCCTCCTGAATGATCAATCAAGTATCTGCATGAAAAGAAATGTATTCAGCAAAAAACTAGGCGCTAAAAGCTTCAAAATGAGACCAGAACGAGCTACGTAGCACTCGTGGCTCTCTTGCAGTGGTGCCACGAACATGGGAGTTTAGCGTATAGCGGTATATTTTTCCCAGCTATGCTCACTACTGGCTACACTGCCGGCCTCTCGAGAACACAGGGAACACGAGTTAATGGGCGGCGGTAAGTCCTGGGAGTCGGCTGTCTGGCCCGCTGCGCTCCCGGCCATTTGCACTCGATTTTAACCCTTTAAAAGCCTTAATAATGCTCCTAACTTGCTGCAAATTGGTGCACGACTTAAGTCGAGCGCCGCCAATAAGAGGTTAATATAAGCGTGTCCATATTTGAATGCGTATTAATGGGTATCTGATTTTTATTATTGCTGTTGTGTAGGCTAAATTCATTTTGTTACCCATTAGTTCATTCTACAGGGTCACGAGTATGCATTTTATAAGTTCATTAAATTATATTAGTTACCCATTATATTGCAGTTTCTGTTATCGAGTTATCACAGAAAATGTATATTTTAATTGGAAAACTACATTAATTGGCATAAATAACATCATGATTATATATTTTCTGTTATCAATTAAGTGTATAAAAGTTGTGATAGTCATTATATAAAGAGAGAAAAAAAAAAAAAAAAAATCATTAGGAAACATAATTCAATCCTGAAAACTGGTGAACATTACTGATCATCAAACTGACATAATGCGAAGTGGCCCCACGGACCATGCAGCTCGGGCCTCATATTAACTTGTGAACCCTGCGAGTTAAGACGTGCTTGAGCGAACTCTCTAAAATTGAAATATAGTGATCATTTGTGAAGTGATAATTGTGAATAAAATTGATAGGCTATTTGTGAAATAAAGTGCTAGGCCTAATTGTGATTTAAGATATAGGCCTATAACTATATAACTTAGCAAAAAATGGGTAAAGCGTTCGTTAACGTTCTTCTTAATCCACCGGTGTCTGCAAATATTCTGCTTGACCCACCAATGCCAACAACAGTGACACTGCACCCGCCTCTCGATACTTCTTGCACCCCTGGATCAATTATCCTGACTTGCCGACCTGCACCCATCATCAAACTTCACACACCGTCACCCATTCCCATTTCACACTCATGTACACCCTCCAACATTACACTCCATTCACCTACCCCGTCCAGCAATATACTTCTAGATTCACCAATGTATACGTCAGTGAGGCTGCACCCGCCTCTCGATGCTAGTATCCCTTCATGGTCGAATATTCTGGCTCAACCACCTACGCCCACAATCAGACTTCACCCACCAGCGCCCATCATCAGACTTGAGCCACCTGCACCACTTATCAAACCTGAGCCATTGACGGGCCTGCCTGATCCACCAGAGATCACTAGTGATCCAGTGCCACCTACGACACCTAAATTGACGTCCGACTACCCTAGTCTTATTGAGTTTATAATATCCAACCCACTAACACGATGGCTACGGGGGCTTTATTAACCTCTTAAGTGCGCATGGGGGTAATTAGACACCTCTGCCTGTGCGCATGTATTTGAGCTGTTTCCATCAATAAAATATTCATTTTACCATAAATAGCATTAATACTTATCCATATGCGCCTATTATAGGTTGATTATAAAGGTATTAACCTGTTACAACAATAAAACGAGTGAAAACAGCGTTTGGATGGTCAAAATCGGCGATACAGGCCGCGAGTTACATAATGTATGGGTGAGGCAACCTCCTTTCCCGCCAATTTCCCCCAAGGCCACTGAGACACTGTCGATCGATTCTCTCTCTCTTGCACTCGCTTGCTAACAGTGATGACAATGCCCTACTTGCAACTCGCTAATGTTAGCACGAAAATATACCTCAGAATAAGGGAAAAACAGGGAAAATAGGTGATAACTGAAGGAGGGGAGGAAAGTGGGGAAGGAGGGGAGGTAGAGAACTGATATTTTGCATGGCCCAAGGGCAAAAAAAAAAACTTTTTGTTTTTTTGTTTTTTTTCGATGTTTATAATTGATTTTTTTTCTTCTCTGACTCTTAAGTCTTCCCGCAGTTCCCGGGTTAAACACATCGATTAGTGGTAGGCCTATCTGTCAGTGAAGCTGGCGTGAAGCTGGCATGAAGCTGCTTCATGTAATTACAATACCGTTTGAGAATTGCCCGGCGCGACAGCAGCCGCTCCAAGGACGCGTGCCCCCCGACACATTACATGAATGGTGCACTACAGACTCAATTTAGCCCCAGCTAAATCCACTGCAACCCTCCTCACAAGCTGGACAGGAGAGCACGATTACGTCCCGGGACTCAACATAAACAACACACCCCTAACACACACACACACACACACACAAAATCCTAGGAGTAACATACGACACCCAAATGACATTCAAACAGCACACCACAAACACGAAAAAGAAACTGACACCCAGACTTAACGCCCTCAGATCACTTGCCCACACGAAATTTGGACACAACAAAGAAACCACCACCACAGTCTACAAACAATACATAAGATCAGTTATGGAATACGCAAGCCCGGCCTGGGCTTCTAACCTAGCTGAAACACATCATACTTGAATGGTGAAGACGCTGAAGGAATGTGGAGGAAAATTAGAGTCAAACTGGAGAATGTTGTATCCAAAAGTGTACCAGTAAGGGAATATAAGGATAAAACAAAATTGAGGAAAAGAACTAACCCAGAATTGCCAATGAAAAGAAAGCTTTGGATATTGATTAGAAGAAAGAAACGATTGTGGGAAAGATTAAAATTGTTAAAAAAGAACAGGGGTCTAGTATAGAGGCTAAGGAAGTGGATCTGGAATGCAGACAAATAAACAATAAAATAAGGTGGGAAACAAGGAGGGGAGTGAAGGAGAGGGAGAGAGAGATAGCTAGAAATGTGAAGGATAATCCAAAAATATTCTGGAAGTACATTCAGGAAAAGTTAACAAGAAGAGTAGGGATCCCAGAGCTGGTAGGGGGGTTGAATGATGGGAGTAGAGCGGAGACTGAAAAGGAGAAAGCAGAGGTGCTGGGGAAATACTTTGGGGGGGTACTAACAGTGGAGTCGGAGGATGCAGTGCCTACTATTCCCATCAAACAGGCACCGGCACTAGAACTAATAGAGTTTTCCCATGCTAGAATAAGAAGGGCTATAGAAAAAATGAACAGAAGTAAGTCACCGGGACCGGATGGGATACACCCAAGAATCATAAAGGAAGGAGGGGAGATGTTAGTAGAGCCATTGAAAATGTTATTTGAGGTATCGTTTAATACAGGACAAATCCCGATGAACTGGAGAGAGGCGAACATAACAGCTATATTTAAGAAGGGAAAGAGAAATGACCCAGGGAATTATAGACCAGTCAGTTTGACAAGTGTTGTGTGTAAACTAATAGAAAGGGTAATTAGAGAAGGAATAATGGATCATATGAAGTCAAACCAACTTTTCAGTGGGAGACAGTTCGGATTCTTGCCGGGGAGGTCGACGGTACTACAGCTAATTAAGGTGGTAGATGATTGGATGCAAATTCTAGAAGATGGTGATGTAATAGATGTGGTATATTGCGATTTTATGAAGGCCTTCGATAAGGTCCCACATAAAAGGTTAATAGAGAAAGTTAGAAGCTATAATATAGGGGAGAAATGTGTGAAATGGATAGAAGCCTTCCTGAAAGATCGGAGACAGAGGGTACTGGTGAATGGAATAGGCTCGGGGTGGAGGGAAATTACAAGTGGGGTACCTCAGGGATCTGTGTTGGGACCACTGCTGTTTGTTATATTTATCAACGACTTGCCTGAAGTTATAACTAATGGAAGTGAGGTATACCTGTATGCGGATGACACTAAACTGTATAGAAGAGTGAGGAGTAAGGAAGATATGGGTTTGCTTCAAGGAGATGTGGAGGGCATGAAGGGATGGTCTGAGCATTGGTTAATGCCTTTTCATCCAAAAAAATGCAAGTACATGCGGATTGGAACCAGCAAGATAGACAAGGTAGGATACAGTATGTATGAAGCGATGGAGGAAGTGAATGCAGAAAAGGATATAGGAGTAGTGATAGACAATAAGTTAAATTTCTCAGAACATTTAGCGGAAAAGATAAACAAAGCCAATAGAATTGTAGGGCTGATAAGGAGGACATTTGTGTCACTTGACGAAAAAATCTTCAGGAATCTCTATACAGCGCTGGTTAGGCCGCACCTGGAATATGCGAACCAGGTGTGGGCTCCATATATGGTAAAGGATATAGAAGCAGTGGAGAAAGTGCAGAGGAGAGCTAGCAAGCTGGTACCAACGTTGAAGAATGCGGGCTATGAGCAGAGGTTGAGGACACTGGGGCTTCCGACACTGGCATATAGGAGAAAGAGAGGGGATATGATAGAGACTTTTAAGATAGTGTCAGGAAAGTACGATGAGGATGTGTGTGAAGGTATCTTCTTGATGCGGGAGGGAACAAGAGGACACTCTAAGAAAATTTACAAAGAAAGAAATAGGCTTGAGAAGGCAAAGAACTCATTTTGTGATAGAGTGGTAAATGAGTGGAACGCACTGCCCCAGTATGTAGTCGATTCCGAATCAATAAGGGAGTTTGAAAGTAATCTTGATAAAGCATGGGGAAGACAAGATTTGAAGTTTGATTATAAAACAAAAATACAGAATAGTAAAAATGTTGTGTCTGCTACCGCCAACACCGTGAACGACCGCAGCAGTGCAAGTACAGTACTGGTACTGGTACACAGGCATAGTTTGCCTTTTTCCAGAGGATCTACTGTAAGAAACTGTAAGAAATAAGACCTTACAGACTATTCAAAATAAAGCCCTTAAAATCATCACAGGATGCACAGCTACTACACCCACAGATCACCTACATCAAGAAACCAAAGTCCTAAAAGTCAAAGATCATCTAGACATGAGAGGCACTCAATTCCTGGCAGCAGCCTCCACGAATCAACACCACCCACTACACTACATGGCAACACACCCACAGACACCAAGAAATATCAAAACACCACCCAGCACACGCTATCACACACAAATACTGTCTTCTCTCCCTCCCTGCCCACCCCAAACCAACTTCCGGAAGCACATCCATACTCATATCACTCGCCGTTCCATCCACGCACTCATAGACAACACGCAGCTGCAAGCACGACCTCCCGAAATCCATCCTTCTGAATCCTCCCTTCCTCGCGAGGACAGAGTCCACCTGGCCAGGCTGAGATGCGGACACCATCCAGCTCTTCTGAGCTATCAGAAGAGACTGGATGACTCCGTCGTCGACACCTGCCCGGGTTGTAACACAGCACCCCATACCATAAAACATATCATAGAAGACTGCATTTCACACAACCACTTACGCCAACAACACAATTTACACTATTTGAGAGCTCTGTGGGAGAGCCCGACCGTGGCCATGGCCTTCCTTAAGGACTCGGGGTTGTTCGGCCAGGCAGCTTAGGGAACAAAAACAATACCGTTTTCTAAATAAATTATTTAAGTACGGGTACATATAATATATTCTTCAGTATACTGGATCTATAATGTACTCTAAAATATATGTTTATATCAAATCAATCAAATAGTATATATATATATATATATATATATATATATATATATATATACTGTATATATATATATATATATATATATATATATATATATATATATATATATATATATATATATTGTTTGATATATTGCTTGTAAACATGGTTTATTAAGTTACATTATAAAATCAGTGTATTGTAGAACATACAGATGCATTAATAATGGATTCAGAAATATTAGGCCTAACACACCATACCAAAGCTGCATTTTTCGTTACCACCACTGAGTAGCCATTGGGCTATTGGCAGAAAATGCCAAATATTTATCAGTGATATCCGAGACGTGTTTACATACTGTACAGTATTCTCATCGTCCAGCATATTACTGCTTCATAATCATCAGCCAATTTAAAATAGCCCTATATAATATTTAATTATCACTAGAACAATACACTATACCATGTAGGAAGTCTTCTGGAGAAAGATGGTAAAATTAGAAAACAATACAAGTTTTTAGTGTCTGGGGACTATCTAGCGACTTTTCAATTATATTCTAGCATACATTTGTGTTTTAGTTTATCTTGTATGGTTTTCTAATTTTGCCCTCTTTCTCCAAAAGACTTCCTACATGGTATAGTGTATTGTTCTAGTGATAATTAAATATTATATAGGGCTATTTTAAGTTGGCTGATGATTATGAAGCAGTAATATGCTGGACGATGAGAATACTGCATGTAAACATGTCTCGGATATCAACGATAATTTTTGGTATTTTCTGCCAAAAGGCCAATGGCTAATCAGTGGTGGTAACGAAAAACGCAGCTCTACACAAAAGCCCAATTTCGAATGAACGTGAATTAGTTTACTTTGGCGTATGTTTGGGCTAATTTAAGAATACATTTAGATAGATAATTTGTTTTACACTCGCCAATGAAATATGATGACTTGCTTACAGATATATACTTAAAGCCCGAATCGAATTGACTTTTCGATTCCTCAAACCAGTTATTCATTTCCTCAAACAAGTGGAAAAGCAGGTTTGAGTTGGATTGATATTCGACACCCTTAACCCATCCAATTCCAGCGACGGCTACCATGCCGTCAGTAGATAAGTTACTCCCCAGTCGCAGCGACGGCTGGGAGCCGTCAGTAATGTACTTTCCTTGTGACTGCCTGTATCAGGCTGTGCCTAGTACCACGACCGTTTGAGCATTGCTCTCGATATGGCAACACTTCTCAGCTTATATCCAACCCTCTGAAAGCCTCTTATACGCCATACCGAACTTCCACCGCGGACCTCGGTAGGCCTCTTATACTCCCGCGCGCGTAATATTCACGACCGCGTAGGATGAAGATAACAGTATGTACTTCATTTTCCAATTAAGCTTATCTTTCTACCTATTACCATTGATTAGCTATTAAGAAAATATGACCATAACACCCAACACGCGGTGATTCCGCAGGTATGGATCGTATGATGACTGCCGAGGCGGAAGGGTTAAGGTAGGAATATATTTCTTTAATATTAGAGATCAAGAGATCTCTTATATCCGAGTTTGAATCCCGGGAGGACCATATGCTTTCACTAGTTTATTCAAGTACATTGGGGTTTGTAATTGATGATTAATGTTAAGAACGGGGTTTTACTTATATAGACCTACAGTATATTCGTATCGTAAAAGACAAAGGGACAGTTGTGTGTTTTGTTTAAGTTTAATATATAGTAGGGATCTCAAAGATGGAGAACAGCAATACCAGATGAAGGTACATTGCTCCGCTCCGCGTAGAACAGTAGAATCTGGGTAAGCGTTCTCCTTCCAGCCTGAGTAAGCGCATGGAGGTGCTGCCGAACAATTTCTGCATCCTAGCCTCTACCCTATTTCTGTGCTGGTCAGTAGGGGCTGGCTTTCAGGGAAGAAGGGCAGGAATGGTCCTTATGTTAGGGTCAAAGGTGAGCTCCTCTATTATGGAGGTATTAATTGTAGGACTAGTGCAAGGTGGGGCAGGTAGGGGAGACTTGTTTTCTGTTGACTGGCTGTGGAGGGGAGACTGTTTGTTTCCTTTCTCTTTGATGAAAACGGTTGAGGGAGTCCGTTATATTTCTGGTGTGACATAGGCCCTCCTACCTTGGTGTCTCTGGCAAGGTATATATTAAGGTCACGGTGTACACGTAGGGTGTAATAAATGGCAAGGGTCACCAGCAATACTGGTAGTGGTGAGCCGGGTTGTTTGGTGGCAATCCTGCTTCAAAGTTGCAGCCTGGCATTCCAGCATATCAACCTTTCTTAACCTATAAACGGCGAGCAGAGGGTATTGAACACCACTGTTCTGGGCGAGCATATTAGGCTCCATTCATTCCTATAATCGTCATTTTACGATAAATATCGTTATTACTTATTCATATGCGCCTATTTTACCTTCACTATGAAGATAGTAACCTGTAACAACAATAAAACAAGTGGAAATATAATTTTTCTGGTCAAAATCGCGAATATACATGGAGCAGCCCATTCATGAATTATGGGGCAAATTGAGGCAACCCCTCCCTTCACGAGGCCTCAAGCCTGACTGAGCTTACTCATTCACACTCTCGCTTGTGTAACACACTCGCTAGGCACATAAGCACATCCTCCACACATTTTGCTAATGTTAGCACAAAAATATACCAACGAATTAGGGAATAACAGGGAAAATAGGAGATAATTGAAGGGGGAGGGGAAAGGGGGGAAGGAGGGGATGTGGAAGAGTGATATGAGGTATAGGGGAAAAAAAAAAAAAAAAAAAAAAAAAAAAAAAATAGTGCTACTGGGGCCGTTTAAAATGTTTTTGTTTAGGCCTTCCCTCTTAAGAGCTTTGCCGCCGTTGCCCAGTAAAACTTCTTAAGAGCTATCTCACCATTGCCGGGTTAAACAATCAATACGAGGTTGGAGCTGCACGAGATAACTGATCAGATCATATTTTTGTCCGTCAAATAACAGAGCAATCATCATGATTAATCTTTTTGGAACAGTCATTCATTGAATATTGATTAAACAATCAGCAAGATATGAGATCAGGCTGTATATGATCAGTTTTACTTTGACCAATCAGGTACAGTTCCAAGAGAGGCCGGATAAAGTACTAAGTCAGCAAGTAGGTATCTATCAAAGTAACCCAAAAAAGAAAACAAAAGATAGACAGTCAAAGGCTATTTCAAAATAGTAGAACCAATACCAAAAGTTGGAGTGTGAGAGGGTAAAGATTCAGGAAGCAACCTCATCCCTTATCACACCCTAGTAGTTAGTTCCCAAGACCCACCCCCCAAAACAAATAAAAATAATACAAATAAAAAATACAATATAAATCCAATAACACAGACACACACCAACAGACATTGAGAGGGCAGCCAGTATACTGCAGGGATTCTGTTCATTGTATCTATAGTCAATTCAATATAATTAGGCCAGAAATGTTGACCACTAACCTCTATAACTCCAAGAGGACTATAGTAATCCACCTAATATTTCTACCAATTGGAAAGTGTCAGCTAGTGTGGAAATTTGCAGCCGATTTGCTCCAGCCCTTTTTGAGTTACACATGTTATTGGTTAAGATTTCTGGCCTAATTATAATGAATAGACTTTAGACATTGGTACATGATGCAGTTTTTAATGCCGTACACTCCCTTGATTGATAAGAGCTAGGGCGTGCCCTTGTTACAGGGACTTTACTGGACATTTGCTAGTTGCTACAAAACACTAAACCTGAAATTCTGGACGTCTACTAATGGCACGGGGTGGTACTGTATATAATACTCTAAGTAAATTTATAAATTCTTACCTTGATGGAAGCAAGTGAGCACAAGTTACACAAGAATATTGCTGATACATATAAGTAACTATATATTATATCACATTGGCTATATAACAGAAGAGTATAAGATTTAATCCCAACAATATTACAGTAACAGTAATAAAAGAGTTTAACCAGACCATTGAGTCCAAAAAAACAAAACTACAGAAACTAAAAAAAAATAAAAAAAATATATAGAAACTACGAAAAAAAAAATAAAAAAATAAACTACAAACAAAAACAAACAAAAAAAGACAAAAAAACTACAGAAACTACAAACAAAAAACATCTCCGACAACAAACCCCATAACCTCTAAGAGTACAGTTGAAGAGGGCATGAAAGGACCGTAATATATAGTTTATGCAAAGATTATTATTAGCTACTGTACATGAACCTTAATGCTACAATACCATAATCTTAATAGTCTAAGGAAACTTCTACAACACATTTTAAAATAAGTGTAATGGAAGGTTGAAGGACATCATAGGATAGTGAAGACTAGAGAGCCTATACTATAGTAACAGAGATCAGCCAACCTCTGCCATCTTGGTGCCACTGGTGATATTTTCCTTTCTTTACACTCATACATCTCCATTCCCATAATAAACATTTGGGAATACTGGTACAGGATCTATAGTATGATCTTTGGATATACAAGTATGTAATTCTACATGATCAAAAATACAATAAAACCTCGTTCTTTGATTAATGAGTCACCAAAATGGCATCCAAAGAAAAAGATGGCCACTCTCTCTCTACACAAGATCTCTAGTGAAGACAAACCTTAATTACTAATAGCTTATAAGAGTACAGTACAGTAATGCAAATGGAATGAGAACAGAAATACAGTAGGGTCTCATATAAAACGTGTTCGAATAAAAATGTCTATTAACCCTCTCACGTCCTTGACGCAATTTTGAGCCTATTAGGGATACTTTAAAGCCTTTGTTACCGTCAGGGGTATTTATAAACCTTTAGTTTATTTACTTCAACCTCTGCAGTTGTCTTTGAGTTAGCTGTGGGCAGAAAACTAATTTTGGAGAGGTAATTATAAGAGTGAGAGTAATCTATTTCTTATTGCTAATCTGGCAACCTCTGCGTCATAAGGATGTGAGAGGGTTAACACGAGGATGACCTATTAACACGAGTCAGGGCTTCCAAAACTGGACAAATCAGAGGAGTTCTTCATTAGCGCGAGACGGTCTTGATCAACACGGCTGAAGTAGATGCACCGTGTGACGTCACCGGTGTCTACGCCGCTTGGGGAGGAGGGGGAGAGGGTCCAGTTGGCCATTTTTTTTTGCTTAGTATCGGATGCTCGCCTCGTGTTACTTGGATCTATGTCGCTCAGACTGAATTTCACCATGCCTTTTAGCATAGTAACTGCTTATTTCATGCTTAATTCCTCATTTCTGTGCCTATTTATAATTCTTATATGTTCTTATGCTTGATTGTGTGTGAATGAGGGTCATTTAACCTATGAAAACCGAAAAATAAGGAATATCTAGGGCAGATCGACCAATTAGCTATTTTCCGGTAGGTTACATTGTTCAGATAACGCGAGGCCACGCATAGACCAATTTATCGCACTATACGAGACTCTACTGTACATCTTATTGTTTACGCTACAAATAGGAAATACAAACATGAAATGAAAAGGGGAATATTAATTTAGAATAGCTAATTGCCTTACAAATTAAACTACTTAAAAAAAAAAAATCCAATTATTTTCGAGTGACTAGATGAGAGATAGTGAGTTTGAAGCCAGCGTCGCACGAGCAAGTTAATCGGCTACATGAGTCCTCTATCGTCTTTTTATATTTGTTTTGCCATTTAGTCGTGCAGTATATTAATATATTATATTCATTTCACTCCAACACCAAACACCTCCCGAAGAAATTAATGAAAGCAAGCATGTGATCCACCGGGATTCGAACCTGAGTTACCACATACAGATTTTAAACACTTTAACCATTACACGATTATGAGCTCCAAAATATAAAATACAGTCATAATAAAAGACAAAATGGTCAGATAGTAGACTCGCTTGTAAATTAAATTATACTGTACACGATTAACAGCTCCAATATACAGCCATAATGAAAGAGAATACTGTCAGGTAATAGACTCAACTTTAGCTACTCCTTGACTTAAGCCGGTATCACACAAGAGCTACCCGATAGCACTATCGTTAGCGAGTGCTGTATATTTTTTGTACTATTATTGATATCTTGTCAAATTGCAAATTACCTTATTATAAAATTTGATACAAATTGTAGTTTCTTTATTCATACAGAATTTAGTAAAATTTACCAGAACATCCCGTACTTCCCAAAGTGACTACAGTAATTCCTTAAACATGATGATAGTGCATTGTTATAAGTGCGATTAGTTTGCTTGGGAACCAGATGGCAGATTAACTTGCTCATGTAGTAATGTACACCCTATGTGGTGGATTGTGTTCTTTTATTTATAAATTATTATTTTGCTTAAGCGTTGTTTCCACATGGCAATTTTGATAAGGTATTTTGTATTTTTACTGTGTTCGTTCAAGTTTTGGTTTGTTTATTTTGCAAGTTTTACATTATAATACAGCCACAATGAAAGAGAACATTGTCAGATAATAGACTCAACTTTAGCTACTCCTTGACATTAGCCGGTATCACACGAAAGCTTTTATAATCAACATTCGATGATCAACATTTTTCTGGCAACATTTCTGGAACATTTTACACTGGTATCATAAACTAGACTGATGATAGATGAATTCAGGTGACCGAATGGGGAATAAACGTCTTCAAATAATTGGCTGAATGGGGCCGAATGGATACAAGCCAGAGAAAGAGAGAAAAGGAGAGAAAGATAAATAAAGCCAGTGACCCACCTTAAAGTCATCATCATCATCTCCGACGCCTTGTTTCCCCCTGGGAAACCCCCACTAGAGGATGGCCATGACAGAAACGTCTCCAAGCTACTTTGTCAAGACATGCCTCCTTTGCCCGTGCCACAATGCCCCTTCCACTACGTGGAAGTTTTTCTTCAATATATTTTTCCACTTTCTTTTCCCATACCATAGGTGGCCTTCCACTACTAGCGGTTCCACTCACCTGACTCCCATATATCTTTCTTGGCATTCTGTCTTCATCCATTCTCTGAACATGACCATACCACCTCAAAGTACTTCTCTTTATCCACTCAACCACACCACAATCAATGCCCAAAGCCTGCTCTTCCATTCCAAAGGACTCGTACACTTCCCTATTACTTGGCCCATCTAGCCTATTCATGCCAGCTGCCATTCTGAAAAAGCTCATCTCCACAGCTCTCAGTTAGAAGAGGTCCTCGTCACTTGCCGTCCATGTCTCGCTTAAAGTTATTAAGTAAAATACCGGTACACAACATAAAGTGAGTCTATAAATTGATTGATAATTAAGACATTGCAAATGCTAAATATTAGTTTGGGCTTAAATGAATGGGAAAATTAGTGTTACCCTCCTAAATGTCCTTTTAGCAAACTTCAGTCCCAAAAGTTAAGAAAAATCGTAGATACAGTACATCATAGAGTCAGGACCCCCAATACACGATTCCACAATGCGCGAAAACCCTAATACACGAGTTACCCCTCGAAAATAACATTAATTAATTAAACATTAATTACGCGAGGTGGTACCACAATACACGAATCGAGAGCTAAGAAGGGGCCAAATCCGCTATTCCCGCTTGATACGCGAGCACGTCTACGTTTCGCGAGGCCCAGGCGTAGCTCCGAAAAGAGAAGAAGACGGGCATACGCCTGCCTTCCCTCCCGCTTACCCTCCCTCCCTCCCTCCCACAGTCCCGCTCAAGCGCTCATAGCCGTGCGGAGTGACCAAACGTTTGTAGTGCCTGCCACTTTTTTCGCCATGCCACGCCAATATAAGAAGATAACACACAAAATGAAGGTGGAAGTGTTGGATCGCAAGAAAAAAGGAGAAGGAAACTGTGCAATAGGCTTGTCAGAGTAAACTGTTCGTACGATTTGGTCAGGGAGGGAGAAGTTGGAGAAAATCGTGAAGTCCTACGGTCCTAGTCCTAGTCCTAGCCTATCTACTACTAATTTTAAGGTAAGGTTTCATATTTGTATTCATTGTTCTTCTTATATATAAGATTAAAATGTAAAACTTGCAAACTAAATATAGATATAGACTGTACTGTAGAGCCAAAAATGTCGAAAATAGACCATAATTGAGAGATGTCACCCAATCTAATTATTCCCATTTAAAGTTAGTTCCACAATACACGAATTCACAATATGCGATGCCCCCTGTCACCCCTATTCTCGCGAATTGGGGGTCCTGACTGTACATAAATATATAAAATAATCACTAATTTAATTTGATTAACTTGGCGGAAATTTTGCTATCTTAACAGCTAATTTTTGTATAACTATGTAATGGTAAAATATGAAACTGCAATATGTCTTGCATCATGTTATTGCCAAATATTTATAATCAACAACATATTTGGCTATAAAATCTTTGCAATAGCTTAAGTCGGTATCACACGAGCGCTTTTTCCCTCAACATTTATCTCAACACTGGTCTGGCAGCTTATGAGGTCAACATTTAGAATATTTCGGTGACCTAAATTCATCTACCACCAGTCTAGTTTCCGATACCAGTGCAAAATATTCCAGAAATGTTGCCAGAAAAAATTTAATCATCGAATGTTGACTATAAAAGCTCTCGTGTGATACCGGCTTTAGTAATCTAAGAAGGGAACAAGCCAATTTGTCGCCAGCTTAAACAAATTGACTAGGCTAAAGTGAGTATAAACTAACCATGAGTGGAGGTGGAGTGAGAAGGGAGGCTGTGTAGCATGAGTGTGGATGCTGCCTGATCCACCCGGGTACGGTGTGAGAACAGGAAATCATCTAGGGTGTAGGCCATGGTCCCGTCCCTCAGTCGCACGATCTTTGTTACTCTTACACCATTCACAGATAAACCACCTGAAATAAGAACAGTATATCATCTAGGGTGTAGGCCATGGTCCCGTCCCTCAGTCGTATGATCCTAATCACTGCCACACCGTTCACACTAAATCCACCTATGATTAAAATAACATTACAGGCACAGTCTAAAGTTAAAATTCCATCCCATGGTCCCACCTTTAAAAAGTCAAATCGCAAATAATATGAAGGATGCCGAGGCCAAGTTCAGAAAATGGAAACAGGGCATGGCAAGTGCAGGATTACGAGTTAATATAAATATAACCAAGGTTATGCACAATAGATTGGGGCTTGGAAATGTAGAACAAAAAGAAGTGTTGTATACCCTTGTGCAGTACGCAGAAAAGTAGTGGGCGCAAATTCAATTCAGTGTAGCGTCTGTCGTTGCTAGGTACACGATGGGAAGAAGTCTGTACTAGAATGGACCTCTGCCGAGGAAGAAGTGTGAAGTTGAGAAATATTTATATATACTGTAGTATGCAAAGGTGGGCTCGTGTTGAATGATCGACTCTAGAGTGTTAACTTTGGCAATGAATCATTGGAGATGGTTGACAAGTTTTGCTACTTAGAAGATACCATCTTTGACAGTGGTGGGGCCGAGGCCGGCACTATTGCCATAATTAGATGGGGCTGGGAAAATTTCAAAGAACTGCAGTCAATACTAACCATTAAAAAACTCCCTCTCCCCTTGAAGGTAAAGGTGTATGCTTCATGTATTATTAGTGCAATGACATATGCTTTAAAAATGTGGCCTGTCAAAGTGGATGATATCAAAAGAATTAAACAAAATGAGACAAGAATGGTGAGATGGATGTGTGGGGCCAAACTGTAAGATACGATACCGGTATCTGTTTTGGAAATGAGTCCTTGGAGCTGGTGGACAAGTTTTGTTACCTAGGAGATACCATCTCTGCCGGTGGTGGGGCCGAGGCTGCCACTGTCGCTATAATTAGATGTGGCTGGGGGAAGTTCAGAGAACTGCTGCCAATTCTGACCATGAAAAGAATACCTCTCCCCCTGAAGGGAAAGGTGTATGCCTCATGTGATAGAAGTGCAATGACGTATGCCTCAGAAACATGGGCCGTTAAAGTAGAGGATGTCAACAGAATGGAACGTAATGATATGAGAATGGTGAGATTGATGTGTGTAGCCAAACTGCAGGATAGAATAACAAATGATGAGCTGAGGAGACGTTTAGGTATAAAGAGTATTAGCGAGGAGATGCGTACAAGTAGACTGGGATGGTATGGGCATGTGGAGAGAATGGATGAACAAAATTGGGTGAAAAGATGCAGGTCTGTGATTGTGGAGGGAGCAGCACCAAGTGAAGCAGCTCTGGAACGCCGCCATTAGGACCAGAACCGCACTTCGTGAGAAGCACTCGGTCTTTGAATTTATGTACAGTATACTGTATGTATGTATGTATACTGGAAGCTTAAATGCCTGAGCTAAAGCAGCAATATAGGTGTTCAAACTTTTGATTTAATATCTTTGGATTTTATTTTACTCTTGAGCAGGCCAGCCCTGTGAGTCTCTCTTCGGACTCAGTGGTCTGATTAAACTATTTTATTCCTACTACTACTACTCTTGAGCAATGGGTGAGGGCTGGTGAGGGCTATCCAGAGTGAGGTTTGGCATCCTCTACCCAACCTTAGCCATTTCTGTCTGTCTCATTTATTGTACTACTTATCCTTCTAGGTGCTGGCTAGATCGCCCGATTGGGTGGCACTGCAAGGGAGGCTGCGGAAGGTGGGGGCATTGGCCTGGGGGTGCAAGCCTGTGGGCTGATGAGCCTCTCACCCGCTGCCCTTTCAGAGACAGATCTCATCCCCCTTTGGGGGCCCGAGCATCTGGAGCGGCTTTGGTCTACCGGACTTGGGACTGTTCGGCCTGACAGTCTGGGGAACTACAACACCAACAACAACTCTTGAGGAAAGGTGAGAATGAATTTTGGCTTTTGGCTGTAGCCTACAGTTACAAGATAAAACTGTATATTAATATTATTTTTCACCAACCCACCTGTATTATAATGTTAAACATGACTTACCAGTAATTTGATATAAAGGCTTTTAATACAGAAATATAAACTATTGTCTATTATTAGGGTACCGGTAAATTATAATGTAAAACTTGCAAAATAAACAAACCAAAACGGGAACGACACAATATAAATACAAAAGTATTAATCAAAATCACTACTGTATGTGAAAATAACAATTTAGCAAAAAATTATTTTGATGTCAAGTAATCTTAGTACGGTACCATATACAGTAGTACTGTCAAGGATAATGTACTGTAGTTATATTATTAATATTACAAAATATTAATATGGGAAAAAAGTACCCATATGTGTGCCAACATACTGTACATCCAACCACTTTCATATGTTGTTGTTGTTGTTGTTGTTCCCCAGGCTGTCTGGCCGAACAGCCCCAAGGTCTCGAGCAAGGCCAAGGCCATAAACGAGCGCCCCCACAAAATCCTCCCTGCTTACCACTAACAATGCCCGGGTGACCGAAGCCACTCCAAGGCAGGGAGCTGAGGAGGGTGCGGAAACGCCCGGGAAACCAAAGCCCCACCCAAGGCCCTGTGCCCCTCAGCAATTATGAAGGGAAAGTTGAGGGGTAAGGGAAAAATGTGACACTTTGGCTCCCAATCTGCCAACTTCTACGTTGGCAGTAGGGAGGTCAATCCACGGAAAAGACGCCGCCACTTGAGATCTAGAAGATATATAAGTAAAAGGAACAGTCAGAGTAAGCTATGGGTATGGCAGAGATCGCTCAGTTCTCACTCGGATAGACCAGCCCATCACCACATGACTAGAACCCAATCCTCTCAGCATCAGCTAGGAAAGGCCCTAGAAAGCCGCCTTTCTGTTGTTGTTGTCGTTCCCTAAGCTGCCTGGCCGAACAGCCCCGAGTCCCTAAGGAAGGCCATGGCCATGATCGGGCTTTCCCATAGAGCTCTCAAGGAGTGTAGATTGCATTGTTGGCGAAGAAGTGATTGTGTGAAATGCAGTCTTCTATGATGTCTTTAATGGTATGGGGTGCTGTGTTACAACCCGGGCAGGTGTCGACGACGGAGTCATCCAGTCTCTTCTGATAGCTCAGAAGAGCTGGATGGTGCCTGCATCTCAGCCTGGCGAGGTGGACTCTGTCCTCGCGAGGAAGGGAGGATTCAGAAGGATGAATTTCGGGAGGTCGTGCCTGCAGCTGCGTGTTGTCTATGAGTGATTGGATGGATCGGCGAGAGATAAGAGTATGGATGTGCTTCTGGAAGCTGGTTTGGGGTGGGCAGGGGGGGAGAGAAGACAGTATTTGTGTGTGATACCGTGTGCTAGGTGGTGTTGTTTTGATAACACATCTATACATTGGGATACCATAGCACAGTTGGAATATGTGTACATGCTCAGATTAATATGCAGGATTCAAAACTGCATAATAAATCGTAGGCTTGTGCATATTTCTTGATAGCGTAATTCATAAGTGCGCGGAATTTCGATGTGAGTATCCTAGGTTCGAGTCCTTGGAGTGCTAAATGTGTTTGTTGATTTAATTAATTGAGTTTAGAGGTGGAGTTGGTTGGTGGAAAAAACAATAATTTCTTGGTGTCTGTGGGTGTGTTGCCACATAGTGTACAGGGTGGTATTGGTTTGTGGAGGCTGCTGCCAGGAATTGAGTGCCTCTCATGTCCAGATGGTCTTTTACTTTGAGGACTTTGGTTTCTTGATGTAGAAGATCTGTAGGTGAAGTAGCTGTGCTAGAGTGTGGCTAATAGTGATCTGTGTGGTGGTCTAGCTGAGTTGATGCCGTTGAAAGCTCTTTGTGTAAGGTCTGTGAGAAGAGTGTTTGTGGAGTGCAGTGGCCTAAAGCCATGTTGTGTTGGAGCTAGGGGTAGGTCAGGTGTAATTAGTTGTAATACTAGGCGTTCCATGACTTTGGAGGGGGAGCAAAGAAGTGTGATGGGGCGGTGCGAGGAGGGTAGCGTGGGGTCTTTGTTGGGTTTGGGGAATGTGATGATGATCTGTCCTATTGCCCGCATTCTTCAATCTGTATGCACGATATAACTACACCCAATACGCCCCAAATAAACTTAGCCTCCTATGCAGATGACATAACACTCACATGCACACACCATGACCCAAAAAGAGCAACAGATCTCCTTCAACCCTATCTCAACACACTACATGGCTGGTGCACTACAAACAGACTTAATCTAGCCCCAGCCAAATCCACCGCAACCCTGCTCACAAGTTGGACAGGAGAACACGAATACATCCCTCAACTCACCATAAACAACACACCCCTAACACATACACACACACCCAAAATCCTAGGAGTAACATATGATACTCATATGTCATTCAAACAGCACACCACAAACATTAAAAAGAAACTGACACCCAGACTTAACGCCCTCAGGTCACTTGCTCACACAAAATTTGGACACAACAAAGAAACTACCACCACAGTATATAAACAATACATAAGATCAGTGATGGAATACGCAAGCCCAGCCTGGGCTTCTAACCTAGCTGAAACACATCATAAGACCTTACAGACTATTCAAAACAAAGCCCTGAAGATCATTACAGGCTGCACAGCTACTTCACCCACAGATCACCTACATCAAGAAACCAAAATCCTCAAAGTCAAAGACCATCTGGACATGAGAGGCACTCAATTCCTGGCAGCAGCCTCCACGAACCAAGACCACCCACTAAACTACATGGCAACACACCCACAGACACCAAGAAATATCAAAACAACACCCAGCACACGGTATCACACACAATTATTGTCCTCTCTCCCTCCCTGCCCACCCCGAACCAACTTCCAGAAGCACATCCATACTCATATCTCTCACCGATCCATCCACTCACTCACAGACAACACGCAGCTGCATGCACGACCTCCCGAAATCCATCCTTCCGAATCCTCCCTTCCTCGCGAGGACAGAGTCCACCTGGCCAGGCTGAGATGCGGACACCATCCAGCTCTCCTGAGCTATCAGAAGAGACTGGATGACTCCGTTGTCGACGCCTGCCCGGGATGTAACACAGCACCCCATACCATTAAACACATCATGGAAGACTGCATTTCACACAACCACTTACGCCAACAACACAATCTACACTCAATGATTGGGCGGGTGCCCAACCCCGAAAGGGGTTGACATAGGGGAGCTATCCCCCCGCCAAAGGCGGCTTTCTAGGGCCTTTCCTAGCTGATATATCATATGGATGGAGTCATGAAAGAAATACTATCAACAGCAGTGGATGTTGGGGTATCGCTGAAAAGGGAGGGAATTGAGTGGAAGATACCTATACTGCTGTTTGCGGATGATACAGTTCTGATGAGTGATAATGAATGGGAGTTGCAGGGTCTGGTAAATGAGTTTGGAACAGTGTGCGAAAAACGGAATTTGAAGGTAAATACGGGAAGAGCAAGGTTATGGTCTTCGAAAGGGGTGAAGCTGAACGGTCAGGCTATGGAGATCGTCAACTCTTTTAAGTATCTGGGCAGTGTGTTGAGTAAAGATGGGACTATGGATGAAGAAGTGCGGGAGAGGGTACAACAGGGGAAGAGGGTTGTAGGAACGCTAAAAGCAGTAACAAGAAATAGGGTGGTCAGTATGGAAGTGAAGAAGTCCTTGCATGACAGTGTGGTAATCCCGACACTGACTTACGGAAGCGAAGCATGGACGTTGGTTGAGAGACTCAGACCAAAAGTGAGAGCAGTGGAAATGAATTACTTAAGGAGTGTGTGCGGAGTTACATGGAGGGATAGACAGACTAATGAGGAAGTAAGAAGGTGGTGTGGTGTGGAGGTAGATGTGCTGGAAAGTGTGAAAAGGAACAACTTGAGATGGTTCGGCCATATGGAACGTATGGAAAGCGAGAGAATGACTAAGAGGGTGTACGAGAGCGAGGTGGAGGGACAGAGAGGGAGAGGTAGACCGAATATGAGGTGGAAGGATGGAGTGAGGAAGTACATGAACGAGGGCGGTGCTGGTTGGGGGGAGGGGCATCGACTGACTGGGGACAGAGGTGCATGGGGGCGGTTCGTTCGTGGCCACCCCTTCGGGGATCACGGCGTCAGGCAATAGATAGATAGATATGTTATGTATACAGTACTATCATTATACTACCTATAGTATAATCGCATGTAGAGTATCTATAATTTGTAGGGTAGATTACCCTGATGATTAAATTATCGAGGATGCGATGACGTGAGTGGGGGCGTGTATGCGATGTGGGGAGGAGAAGGGAGTCGGAAAGGAGAGATCGCGGAGAGAGGTTGTGCTAGCGATAGTGGGGAGCGATTGTCCGGCGTGTTTCATGTAATGGTGGTTTAAGGCATGACTAGCAGATGGTGTAAATAGTGAGTTGGATATGGTATGTGGTTTGTTTGGTATTACATGGCGTTGTAGTTGGTTGGGCTGTGGTTTTTGTGTGTCGGCGTTTGTGCTTCTTGGTTACGATGGTGGTTTGTTGTTTCGCTGAGTAGCTGGTTCATCTTGGAGGGTTCAACGTTCTTAAGGGTGAGCTATGCATCAGAAAGGTAATTATTGTAAATGTGTATAAAATATATATGAAGTATTTAGGAAGATATCACATATGCAGATTAGCTTAACTATATTTAACAGTGAGTGTTGTTTGTATTTTGTACTATTGTTGATATCTTGTCAGATTGCAAATTTTAGTTATACTGTATATTAAATTGAAATATTAATTGTAGATTCTTTACTCAAACAGAATTTAGTAAAATTTACCAGAATGTCCCGGACTTCCCAATTTTACTAATTCCTTAAACGTGACAATAGTGCGTTGTTATATGTGCGATTAGTTTGCTTGGGAAACAGATTAACTTGCTCATGTAGTAATGTACACACTATGTGGTTGATTGTGTTCATTTATTTATAAATTATTATTTTGCTTAAGCGTTGTTTCCACATAGCGATTTTGGATAATATTGTTTTTCTTTTTACTGTGTTCGTCCAAGTTTTGGTTTGTTTATTTTGCAAGTTTTACATGACAGTATAATAAAAGACAGAAGCCCCAATGTAGGACTCAGAGGGTGGTTAGGCATTAAGAGTATTAGTGGGGAGATGCCTAAGAACAGGCTTAGAGGGTATGGACATGTGGAAAGGATGGATGAGAATAATTGAACGTGGAAGGAGTCCCAAGAAAGACGTGGGATCAGGTAGTCCTAACTGATTTCACAACCAAAGGACTGACTAAGAGGGATGCCAAAGACCGAGCTGCCTGGAATGGCACTGTTAGGTGAACAAAAAGACTAAAACATGTGGATCATAGTCTTTAACCCATTGAGGACCAGCGATGCACGTTATGCGTCGGCAATGTAGGCAACCCTAAACCCCAGCACCACATAGGGTGCGTCGCAGTTAATTACCCCGGTCCTATAGCACCTAGAGAGCTCAGATTTGTATGGGAACTGCGTAAGTATCCCATGCAACAAAGCCGATGGTTGAAAACCCTCAAAGTCCAACCGTGTGCGCGCAAAAACATGTTTTTGCCTACCCATTTCCCCTCTTGTAATTCCGACTTTCGGGTGCCCCGTAGGACCCCTTAATGATCTAGGGGATTGTTTTTTTGTGGTTTTTCCTTCATTTCTAACCTATTCCAGGTGTTTTCTGGAAAAGATTTTTTTTTTTGTACAACCTGCTGGTCCTGGGGTGTACAGTACTCTTATTTTTAATTAGCTGGTGCTCAGTGGGTTAATGTATGTATGTATGTAAGATGTAGGGGCAGCATGATAAGTGGAGTGCTATAATAATGTAAAACTTGCAAAATAAACAAACCAAAACAAGGACGAGACAATATAAAGGCAGAAGAACTAAGCAAAATTGGGAAAAACTCCATTTTTCTGTCACCAATTTTCCCATGGATTTTTTAATTTTTCCCTGTTAGTTATCATCAATATATAGTGTTTGGAAATAATTACAACCCTCGGTGAAACCGTTTTCCCTATTATACAACGATCTTAAGACACGCCGCCCGATAGTGGGGAGGGCTATGAAGTTCAGGGAAAATGAGGGGTTAAAAGCGTAATAAAGACATTAGCCTAACCTATCCTAGTATTATGGGTGGGGGCTGCTGCCCCCACACCCGCGCTGATTGGGTAACAGTGCAAAAAACACAGTATTATGGGACATACCCTACTCCGCCACCGAGTGGCAGTGGGTGGGCCGAGATGTTCACAACAATAACATGAGTGCGGCGGCGGACGCAGTGTTGCCATATTCTAAATGCAGAATTATCGTATTGTGACCACAAAATTATGGAATTTGCACCAAAATTATCGTACACACTAATATATATACCGGTATATATACAGTATATATATATATACAGGAACAGGAGACGCAACAATATAGGTAGCAAATTTCTAATGGGATTTTGGGGTTCCTATCATCATATGCTTCATTTCTATATACTTTTTATCCCCGGGGAAAAAAAAAAAAAAAAATCTTGAATTTTGTTTTTATTTTTTTATTAACCTAACCAAAAAACCTAACCTAACCTAACCTAACCTACCTGTATTTGGGGGCTATTAGGTTAGGTTAGGTTTTTAGTTTAGGTAAATGAAAAAAAAAAAAAATCCCAAGATTTTTTTCTTTTAAATCCCAAGATTCCTCCCCCCGGGGGATAAAAATTATATAGAAATGAAGCATATGATGATAGGAACCCAAAACTACCATTAGAAATGTGCTACCTATATTGTTGCGTCTCCTGTATATTAACCATATATATATACAGGTATATAGGCAATGTTTGTTCTAAATGGCGTATGTACGAATCGGTGCCGTCTATAGGAAGGATTGACAACCATGTTACGAAAAAATTCCATTTTAGTACCATATATTTTTATTAGGTTTTGCGGAGGGTTGAAACTAATTTTAATATGATGCTTAGAGCATATAGATTCCATATCTGTCTTCAAATATGTCAAAATAATTGGTGACAAATAAATGGAGTTATACTCAAAATTGCTATGTGGAAACAATGCTTCAGCGAAATAAAAGAACACAATCCAAGACTGTACCATTACAAGGTTTATGGTATCCTATAGGGTGACTGTTGGTTATTATAATGTAAAACTTGCAAAATAAACAAACCAGAACTGGGACAACACGAGATAAACGCAAAGGAACTAATCAAAATCGCTATGTGGAAATAACGCTTAATAAAATCAAATTTGAAATAAAAGAACACAATCCACCACATAGGGTGTTGTACATCACTACATGACTCCCAGACTATCACCAATATCAAGAGATAACAATAATTCAATATGCTGAGAGTAGAGGAGTAAAGGAGAGTTAGAGGAAATTTTGTGACAAGTAGATAAAAGATGAAAGTGAATTTTTTAGGTACTGAACAAAAAGTTCTCTATGTCCCAGTCAGAGATAACATACCGTACAGGCCAACAGATATGCGACTTCTTTTTGTGAATGTTATTGGTTGGACGCTAAGTTTTGTCTTTTTACTGTGTTCATCTAAGTTTTGGTTTGTTTATTTTGCAAGATTTACATTTTAATTATGGGTTGAATCATCAGTTAGATTCAGTTTGAGTTAATGGTTCTTGAAGTTGTTAAGATGGTCATTAACCTATGAAGTGCGCATGGGGGGTATGAGACACCACACTCCTGTGCTGACGTATTTGAGCTGTTCCCATCACTAACATCGTTATTTTACCATAAATAGCATTAATACTTATCCATATGCGCCTATTATAGGTTGATTATAAAGGTATTAACCTGTTACAACAATGAAACAAGCCATACCCATAGCTTACTCTGACTGTTCCTTTAACTTATATATTTTCTAGATCTCAAGTGACGGCGTCTTTTACGTGGATTGACCTCCCAATCTACCAAGATTGGAAGCCAAAGCGTCACATTTTTCCCTTGCCCCTCAACTTTCTCTTCATAATTTCTGAGGGGCACAGGGCCCTGGGTGGGGCTTTGGTTTCCCGGGCGTTTCCGCACCCTCCTCAGCTCCCCGCCATGGAGTGGCTTCGGTCACCCAGGCTTTATTGTGGTCGGCAGGGAGGGTTCTGTGGGGGCGCTCGGTTATGGCCTTGGAATTGCTTGGGGCCTTGGGGCTGTTCGGCCAGGCAGCTTGGGGAACAACAACAATAAAACAAGTGGAAACAGCGTTTGGATGGTCAAAATCGGCGATACAGGCCGGGAGTTACATAATGTATGGCTGAGGCAACCTCCCTCCCCACCACTTTTCCCCACGTCTGGAGAGAGACTGTCGATCGATACTCTCTCTCTCTCTCTTGCACTCGCTTGGTAACAGTGATGACAATGCCCTGCTTGCAACTCACTAATGTTAGCACGAAAATAGACCACAGAATAAGGGAATAACAGGGAAAATAGGTGATAACTGAAGGAGGTGAGGAAAGTGGGGAAGGAGGGGAGGTGGAGGAGTGATATTTGGCATGGCCCAGGGGCAAAAAAAACAAAAAATCTTTTGGGGTGTTTTAAATGGATTTTTTCAAAGCCTTACTCTTAAGAGTCTTCCCGCAGTCCGCCGGGGGAACTCTTAAGTCTCCCTGCAGTTCCCGGGTTAATGAATATCACATAGAAGGCTGATGAGGAGTACCAAGTTAATTGGCTTAGAACACGAGCAATGTCTGTCCATAACAGCAATTATGGAACAGATACTAAACAGATGCAGTAACTTCCTGCAATTATACTATACTGCAATGTTAATAAATATTACCAGTATTGTACTAGCTTAATATGCATACAGTATATTATAATGAACAATCATGTCTATTCAATAACTCTTATTCAAACTAATATAATAATGCAGTAGAGATTATCAATAATCAAGAGCTACAAAATGTAACACTTCCCACAAAAGGTCAAATAGTTACCTGAGTGACTGTCAGAGACCAATACTGACTCAGAAGTGGTGAGTGGAGATGAGCTTTGAGGTAGAGGGGAGCTGTGAATAGAGCTTGAGGCCTCTGGTTCCGGCAATAGTGGGAATTCCTCCTCCACAAATGTTGTGGTGTCTTCAAGCGTAAGTTCTGGTGCCAGTATAGGTGACACTGGCTCCAAAACAGGCACTGGTAACTCACCTGTTAAAACCTCAAGTTCAGCTGTTGGCACTTCAAATTCAGTTGTTGGTACTTCAATTTCAGCTGCTGGTACGTTAAATTCAGCTTTTGGCATTTCCAACTTAGCCGTAGACACTTCAAACGCAGCCATTGGCACTTCAAACTCAGCCATTGGCACTTCAAATTCAGCCATTGGCACTTCAGTCTCACTTGTTGGCACTTCAATATCAGCTGTTGGCACTTCAATATCAGCTGTTGTCACTTCAAAATCAGCTGTTGGCACTTCAAAATCAGACAAGCCAAGTGAATCTGATGTTGGTGCTACTAATTCATTTATTGGTACAAATTACTTAGAAGAGGGTGGGACAATTTCAGTATAAATAGGTTCTACTAAATCAGGGAATAGATCTATTAATTCAGGCGTTGGCACCCTTGTCTCAAAAGTTGTCGCATCTGAGTTAAAGGGAGGTACTTCTGCTTCAAATGTTGGCACATCGAACTCAACCACTGGCACTTCACTCTCAAATGGCACAGTTGCTTCTAAATCATGTGTTGATACTTCTAGATCATGTGTTGGTACTGGTACTTCTAACTCCGGTGTTTGTGATTCTAAGTTAAATGTTGATGTTTCTGCTACAGGGGGCAATACTTCAAACTGGGAAATTGGTACTGAAGAATCAATATCGAATACTGGTTCTTCTACAAATACTATTTCTGGTGTTTGTGATTCTAAGTTAAATGTTGATGTTTCTGCTACAAGGGGCAGTACTTCAAACTGGGAAATTGGTACTGAAGAATCAATATCGAATACTGGTTCTTCTACAAATACAATTTCTTCTGGCTGTAATGTTTCAACTGGTAATTCTTCTTCAAATACTGTTTCAAATTCTGGTGTAACTATTTCGGCTATTGGTTGCAGTGCTTCGGGTGTTGGCCTAATTGTCTCGGCTATTGGCTGAAGTATTTCGGCTATCTTGCTGGCCTCAGTTACTGTTTGAACAGTATGATCAATCTCAGGTATTGGTCTTACTGCCTCAGGTATTTGTTCGACTATCACAGGTACAGGTTTTGGATGGAATTTTTCTTCTGTTGGTTGAATGACCTCAGCTATTGGTTGATCTACTAAATATCTTCGGTCAATTACCTCGACTGGTACAACTATCTCAAGTATTGGTTCATCTGTCTCAACTACTGTTCCCAATGAATCAGTTATTGGTTCAAAGAATGTGGTTGGTTGTACTTCTTCCAGCTCAATAGCTTCTTGTTGAGGTTGTGTGAGTGGTGACTGTAGGCTACTATAGGTTTGCGTCTTCTGAATGCTGGCTGCTGCCCGGCTACTGGTGCTGGTTGTCTCCTCCAATGGGGTGGTTGGCGTCTCCTCAAGGTCTGTCTTGTAGCCAGTGGTGAGGGTCGTCTCTCAAATAGGGGCAGCTGTCTCCTCAAATTTGGTGTTGAATCTCCTCTACTGAATGTTGATTCATCAGTTTGCCATCTTGTATGTGATGGCTGCTGCCCTTTAATAAAAGTTGATTGGGAAGTTTCCACTACAGGTTCTTGTGTCTCAACAATGGGTGTCTCTATTTCCAATGTAATTACTTCTGGAATATTTTGAGAAAGCATAGGCTCCTCTTCTCTTTGCATTTTGAGATGCAATGTGTTCCTCAATTTCAACATTATGATCTACTTCAGCAACTAGAGTATCAATCATGACTTGGGGAATTGGATCCATAGCTGGTACATGAACACTTTCAACAATTCTGAGCTAAAGAGGTGCTTCAGTGATGGCAATAACAGGAACAACTTGAGGCTCGGGTGTTCCTCCAGCAATAGCACCAGTGATGATGTCAAAAATGGGGGAAATGTAAAATGGAATGTCAGCTGTGTCAGAAGCATGGGCACTAGCAACTGGAACACTGGAAATTTCAAAAGGTTCAGTATCCGTTAAAGTACAGTAGGGTCTCACATAAAACGAGAAATTGGTCGATAAACGAGGCCGTTCTATGCAATTTCGTTCTATGTGAACACGGCATTTTGGTGGCCCAATATCGTCAATGTTCACTGTAAGCGTAAATTTCCGTCAGGAGCGTACGATATTTTGTACGTTTTGTACGATATTTCGGCGCTCTATATGAAAACTCCTCGGATTTGCCCCACTTTGGCGGCGGACTCGTTTTATGTGATCACATTCGTTCTTATCGAAAATTAAATATTAATATTTTAGGTCGCTCGTTTTAATCGAGACTCGTTTTATGCGGGACCCTACTGTATCATTATTTTCAGTCACATGAGCATCATCAAAATATAGATCAGTTATGCCTGTTTCTTGATTAGGAGTATGAACTTCATCAGTCATAGGTTTCTTCACCTCATCTGTAGTAGCTTCCACAGTGATGTTACTGCCTTGGAAGTCTTCACCGATATTGTGTGGGCTTCTGAACTCGATATCGGTGTCTGCCATTTGAAGTGGGGTTGCTTGTGTGCTCTCAAACTTAACTGCCAAATTAGAAGAATCTGTGGAATTATCTTGAGACATTGAAGTAAATGTAGTTATAATTTCTTTTTCCTGAGGTGCTTCAGGTTTGGTTACTGCATGCTGTTGCTTGCTTGAATCTGCGGCTTTAACTACATTAGAAGAATCACCAATAGAAAATAAGGATTTCCCTCTTCTTTCAGATGCTCCAGACAAATCTTGCAGAGGCTCTTTTAGTACTGCCAATTTTTCCAAACCATCTGTTGAAGACTGTCCATCTACAGCTGGTGGATTTATAGGCAAAGACTGTTCACTTACTAATGTCACTGTCTCAATATTTGGTGAAATAGGAGAAGCACTAGACTCAGCATCAACTGTGTAATCAGTAAAGCTGTCTGTAGGAAGTGCATCATCATATAGATAATAATCATAGTATTCTGTTCCATACTAAGTAACAGGAAAATATGTATAGTGTGCGATATTGGATTCAACAAAAGGAGTACAACGTCACAATGTAGTAGTTGTAATGAAACAGTACACGATCGATGTACTTACATTACTAGCAGAAAAGAAGTGGAATGCAATAAATGTAGGGAAATAGCTATTAAGGGTCCTAAAATCATTTGTGAAATATGTGAATCACTCATAAGAAAACAAAGGATCATAAACTGTGTTAAGTGTAAAACTGTAGCTCACATGAAGTGCATCTCTAAGAAGACCAACAGTGAAGAACGGGAATTCCTATGCAACATATGTGCCTTGCATTCATTACCGAATATTAATGTAAATGAACCAATTAGTATTAACAACTCAGAATCCAGCCAGGACACATTCAAAATCAAAGATGAATACAGAGTGTTCACCAACAAAGGGCTCCATCTTATCCACATTAACGCCAGATCAATGTACCATAAATTGTTAGAATTAAACTTGTTAGCTAATAAGGCCAAAGCTTCAATAATTGCAATCACAGAAACCTGGCTGGATTCAAGTATAAACGATGGTGAAATAAACATTCAAGGTTTCAATATGGTTAGGAATGATCGCAATAGGCATGGGGGAGGAGTATGTCTGTATGTAAAAAACAACCTCACACACACAACCAGGACCGACCTCCATGTAGAAAATCACGAAGCTCTGTGGATCGATCTACACCTGCCGAGGACAAGACCTATCACAATTGGGGTATGCTGTAGGCCACCAGACGACACACAATTCTTAACCAAATTTGAACGAACGTTGTCATCGCTAGACCCTCGGAATGAATCCATCATACTAGGGGATTTTAACCTGTGTTACAAACAACGAAATGGTAGGCTTGTACGAGAATATAGGCATATACTGACAATGCACAATCACAAACAACTCATCACAACCCCCACACGTATCTCTGAGAACACTGCCACAATAATAGACCACATAAACTGTAACAGAGAGGACAAAATATCCCAATCAGGGGTTATACAGACTGGGATAAGTGATCACTTCGTCACATATTGCACACGAAAAACCACAAAAATTACCCTAGAGAATCACAAGATTATCAAAACAAGGTCACTCAGAAACTACAATAAAGAAACATTTCTGGACATGTTATGGAATACAGACTGGTCTCCAGTGTTTGGAAGTACAAACGTTAATGACGCATGGGTTGGCTTCAGAACCATCATCACAAACATTCTAGACGAAATAGCTCCTCTGAAAGACATACGAATTAAAGCAAGGTCAGACCCATGGATCAACAATGACATACTACACCATCTGGAACACAGAGACAATCTGTTAAAAAGGCTAGCGAAACATAGACAGGATCAAGGTCTGAAACATGAGTTCAACAGGGCCAGGAATAAACTAAGTAGGAAAATAAAATCAGCGAAAACTAATTATTTTCACAATAAGGCAGAGGAATATCAGAATAACCCAAAGAAACTATGGAGGCACCTAAAAACAACAGGCTACAGCAACAAGACAAGAGATTTGTCTAACACTAATATTGCTCTCACCATTAATGATCAGATTTGCCACGATAAACGACAAATTTCAACCTACTTCAACTCCTTCTTCACCTCCATAGCAAACACACTTGCACAGAACCTACCTCAACCTCTCAATAAATACACGACAACAACGGCCACCTTTCGAAATTTCTACAGAGATAAAGACATACACCCAAACACATTTGGATTGCAAAATGTTACACCAAAATACACTTTTGACGAGCTGTCTAACCTAAATGTACATAAAAGCACAGGACCAGACAAAATTCCTGCCAAATTTCTACGAGATGGAGCCATTGGTATAGCAGGCCCCCTAACTCACATCATCAACTTGTCAATTAACACCAACACTGTACCTGCTGAACTGAAGGAAGCTATTGTAACCCCTCTATTCAAGAAAGGAAATAAACTAGAAGTTGGTAACTACAGACCAGTTAGCATATTATGTATTGTATCTAAAATCCTTGAAAGAGCGGTATACACCCAAATTGAACACTACCTCAAACAAAATTATCTATTCTATAAGTTTCAATCAGGTTTCAGATGCATGTACTCGACAGACTCCTGTCTAATCCACTTAACGGATCACATTCGTAAAGAAATGTCTAAAGGTAACTACACCAGTATGGTTCTTCTTGATCTACAAAAAGCGTTTGACACAGTAGACCATGATATCCTATGTAATAAACTACAAGCAATGGGCATAGGATCTGTGAACTGGTTTAAATCTTATCTTAGTGGTAGAACACAAAGAGTCAAAATTGATGATAATATATCTGATCCTATGCCAATTAACTGTGGGGTCCCGCAGGGAAGCATCCTTGGTCCCTTACTCTTTCTCTGTTATGTGAACGACATGGAACTGAGCGTCTCATGTAAATTATTACTGTATGCAGACGACAGCGTGCTCCTGGTTTCAGAAAAGACCCAATAAGTATTGCCGCTTCACTTTCCAAAGAACTAGAATCATGTAGTGAATGGCTAGTGGACAATAGACTATCTCTTCACCTGGGCAAGACGGAAGCCATCTTATGTGGAACAAAACGCAAACTGAAAGACATTGTGGGCTTCTCGGTCAACTGTAATGATATTCCTATAACAACAGTGTCACAAGTTAAATATCTCGGACTAAAACTGGACGCGAGTTTGTCAGGTGAAACAATTTTGGAATCTATCCTGAGTAAGTGTAGAGCACGTATAAAATACCTGTATAGACAGGTGGGATGCTTGCCCGCGGCGACCAAAAAGACCCTCTGCCAAGCGCTTGTTCAATGTCATTTTGACTATTCTGTGTCATCCTGGTACTCTGCATCATCTAAATCAGCACAGCACAAACTTCAGGTCACTCAAAATAAAATGGTTAGGTTCATGCTGAACCTAGGACCCAGATCACATGTTGGCCAGGAACAACTTCAGTCACTAGGTATGCTCAATGTCGCTGACAGGGCCAAACAAATCAGGCTCACTAATGCCTTCAACATTTTCTATGACAGAGCTCCAGAGTACCTAAAGAATGATTTTGTTAAAGCAAATGAGAGGAGTGGACATAATACAAGAAACAGGATGTTTAATTTTAAGGTCCCGAGAATCCAAGGACAGGGTAAGCAAACATTCTTCTTCACCGCCATCAAAGACTGGAACGACCTACCCCAGTCAGTCCGTGAAAAGAGAACACTGTATTCCTTCAGACGTAGCCTGAAGGAACACCTGAACCGGACAGCTGCGAGAAGGGAGCACCAAGCTTATGTCTACTACTAAATGCGACATAAGAGATAGACAAACCAAACTGAAATGATTACTGATTACGGATTACTGATATTTACTATAGGATGTAAGGTATCTTAAAATAACCCCCTAGAAATACTTTTTCTAAAGTATCCATTTCTTTATCCTCCCCATTTTTCCCCAGCTAACCTAATCCCACAAGGACCCCAATGGAAATACGCCTAACGGCCTTATTGGGCTATCCTTAGTTGGAATTATGCAAGGCTGGTACATGTCATATTTGTAACAAACTATGTGGTACCAACTCTGTAAATTGCTAACTGAATAAATATTATTATTATTATTATTATTATTATTATTACTCCGCAATAGGTGTGGTGGGAGTAGGGAGAGATTCACTCAAGAAGCCTGCAATAGGAGCAGGTGGCTGGCTTGGTGATGCGGAGGGTATCTCAGATGCCGTATAACTGGTTGAGTTTTGTAGGGCAGAATCAGGTGTACCGGTACTGGTGATGCCAGTATGTGAAGAGGGTGGGGAAGGAGAAGTGGAGGTTGAGGTAGAAGTCCTGAGAGAATGGGAGGGGGACTGGGAAGATGTGGAGGTGTGGGAGGTAGATGTGGAAGAGGAATGGGTTACAATGGGAGACTTAGAGATTATAGGGGAGTTGGGAGTAGTGAAGGTCTGAGAGGTGGATTGTACTGTAGTTGAAGGGTGTGACACCATGCTGGGATGATAGGTGGTGGCTTCATAAGTGGTGGGTTGGTAAGTGTCGGGACGGAAAGTGGTGGGGTGTGAAGAGTGGGAGGTGGTGTCAGATGCCTGGCTCCTCAAGGTGGAGAACTTGCCTCCAGAACTTTTGATTCCCTTTGGCTCACTGATGTCTTGAACTGCAACTACAGAATACCTTACCTTTGGATACCTTTGGATACCTTTGGATGTGTTCGCCGCTCCTCTAGCGGCACCAAGGAGCGCGACGCCCCTCGTTATGGGTGGTGATTTGGTGCAGTAGACTGTTTGAAGCGACAGCTCGCTCCCTTGCGAGGATGGGCTCGTCTGGCACTTTTTGCAGTTCGACATCTAGGGCTCTCTTGAAGTTGTCTAACGAGATGTCCCTCATGTCTCTTACTCGCCGTGGGAGTTTGTTGAAGAGACGTGGGCCTCTGTGTGATAACCAGCCCTCTCGCAGAGAGCCCATAGCACCCCTGTTATTCATCCGGGGGATTTCGCATTCCCAGCCTCTCCTATCACTGAATTTCATGACTATCGGAGTATGTAGGTTTGGTACTAAACCCTCTGCGATTTTCCATGTGTATATTATTAGGTAACGTTCTCTTCTACGTTCCAGTGAGTACAGATTCAGTGCTCTTAAACGCTCCCAATAGTGTAGATGTTTTATCGAACTTATATGCGAAGTGAAATTTCTTTGTACACTCTCTACGTCATTTATTTTTCACCTGCTTTGTATGGGGATGTTAATACGCTACAGTATTCAAGCCGCGGTAGCACTAGAGATTTGAAGAGCGTTATCATAGGCAATTTACCGCGTGTTTTAAAAGTACGCAGAAGACCAACCAGTTAGACGTTTCGCAGCCGCCACTTTGACCTGGTTATGTACTTTGAAACCCATATTTTCAGACATTAATACCCCAAGGTCTTTCACACTGTCTTTCCGTTCTATTATGTGGTTAGATTCTGTTAAGTAATTTGTAATTTCTTTAACACCATTATTATCTCCGTACCGTATTAATTGGAATTTTTCCTCATTGAATTGCATGTTGTTTTCCCTGGTCCACTGGAACACTACATTCATGTCTTCCTGCAGTCGGCCCGTGTCCTCTTGTGTGTTTACTATCTTGCTTAATTTTGTGTCATCAGCAAAAGACGACACCGTACTGTGTCTGGTGTTGGTATCTATGTCGCAAATTAGTATGAGGAACAGAAGGGGCGCTAGCACTGTTCCTTGGGGCACTGAGCTTTTGACATCCGAAGGCTCAGAAGTGACTTGGTTTACTGCTACCGATTGTTTTCGGTTTACGAGGAAATTGTATATCCACCGTCCGATTTTCCCAGTTATACCTTTTGCTTTCAGTTTGTGGGCTATTATAGCATCAAAATAAGTAATATTCAAAGTACAGTATCGGTACTACTATACTCCATTCAATCGACCCGTGCATCTGGCTCCTAACTAGTGTTTGCATCGAGGCTCTTGATTGGCTATCATATCAGTACTCGAGCTCACTGGCCAAAATGAGCGGCAGAGCTGATAATTTCTTCTTATTATCTTTATTATTCCTTATTTATTCATTAAACTATATACGCTTAAGTAATTTTAATGATTAATTAATTAATTATAGTCTTATCCGAATCTAAAGCGCTATTAAATATCACATGAAACCCAATAATAACGTATATATCATAAAGTAAACACAAGCGAAACAATAAAATTATAAACGGGAGAGGAAGCGAGAGACGAGACTGACTGACGGGCTAACGCAGATTAGCCAATCACAGGCCATGATTTACTTACCGGTATAACACATTTAAAATAGGCAGGGACGGAATATCTTCCCTTGCTTGTGTTTACTTTATTATATCTACAATTGTATGTGTTCCATATGGTATTTTATAGCTCTTAAGGTTCGAACAAGGTTAGTTATAGTACTGTATATCTAAGACAGTTTTCTCTCACTATACCTGTACAGTACAGTACTGTACTTATGCCACTGGGAAGTAGGCACAAGTTAGGTACCATACAGTCTTACTGTATCACACAAGCCTCTTCAATCCAATGACAGCACATTTTATTATGTTTCTGCTACTGGCAGACAAGTACAATAAACTTAGGAAGGGGCTATTTATGTTTAATTATTAAAAGATTGGCCCCAATAAACTTTATGAAGTCCTTTCAAAGCTGGAAACATTCATATATGGTAAAGACCTACAGTAATGCAAGCCTGAATAAGATAAAAGTAATTGCCTCTTGTTGTAGGAGTTAATACTGATCAACTACAGTACAGTATACTACTTTCAGATTAACTTGGTAACAAAACATCACCCAATATCATATAGAATTATGATTAACCCTTTCGTGCACCAGGACGCGATTGCATCCTTACAGGGATACTTTAAAACCTTTGTGACCATCAGGGGTGTTTCGAAACCTTTAGTTTAATTACTTCAACCTCTGAAGTTGTCTTTGAGTGAATTGTGGACAGAAACTAATTTTGGAGAGGTAATTATGAGATTAAGATCATTCTTTTCTGAATACTAAACGGCAAACCCCGGACCTGAAAAGGGTTAAACATGATTAGTTGGAAGAGGATTGCAGAGTGATTATTAAAACTGAATAATGAACTTTGATTATGTCCAACAGATGAAAATAAAGTTAACCAATCAAGAAAGAGTAACTGAAAGAAGGGTGGAATAAGCTGATCAATTAATGTGAATTAAGTATACAAAAAAGCAACTGTGAAGATAAAAATGAAATAAGATAATAAGTTAATTTGAACGTCGTAGTAGTAGTAGTAGTAGTAGTAGTAGTAGTAGTAGTAGTAGTAGTAGTCGTTGCCTAGGCTGCCTGGCCGAACAGCCCCGTTTGAACGGAGTATATACGGTACCATCTGCTGAGCACCAACCTGGAATCCTTGTGAGTGAGGTAGTTGAGGCGGAGGAGAGTTGGTTGGAGAGGTAGCGGAAGGCTTGGTCCAGTCGGTGTTTGTTGTCAGACAGGAAGCGCTCCAACGTGTACACCTCCGTTCCATCAGCCAGGGTCGTGAAGCCGTCCACCGGGGCACCATTCACAGTGATCACCCCTACATGACAGTAATGTTAGTAAGTTACAACAGGTTTTTATCATACTAGCCTCTTTGATCCTATGATGGTTATTTTATTAAGATCCTGCTACTGCCAGACAAGTTTTATAAGGTTAGGAAGAGGCTCAATGCTAGATTAATAATACTGACCTCACTTATATTTAACCGACCAGGAGGCATTCCAATGTGTACACTGTGTGAGACCGCTGCACAATCTGCCGGGTTGTGAAACTATGCATTGGGACGCTATTCACGATTATCATACCTAGGCCTAAACTGGTTTTATTTTTAACTTGGCGAAAAGTTTAGTCCATTAGCAACTGATCCTATGACTTAGAGTAAACTGCTTCAAGCTCCGTGTCAAGACATTTGGACTCAAACGAACCTCTTGAATTTGGCTCTCTGTCACTCTTTAAACTTTGGGGGGAGACACTTATTACTTGCAGCTTTGCCTTTTGTCTCTTTCATTCACATATAAAATAATAATAATAATAATAAGAGAACTGCATTATATCTCACACCCATTTCGCCAATCACCGCTCATGCAGGAGCACAATTTCCCACAAGGCCACCATACAATGAAATTATGAGGTACAGGGTGGTTGATGGCTTCAAGCTGTCAGTGTGTGTTATGGAGTCTTTGTGTCGGTTGTACTGTACCGTACTCCCATACGTCATTCAATTTTTTATTTTTTTATTTTTTGTTATTCATATACACTGGATATATATATATATATATATATACTGTATATATATACGTACAGTATATATATATATATATATATATACAGTTAGTTATGTAGAGCAGATTAACCAGACCACTGAGCTCCATACGGAACTCTCATAGGTCTGGCTATATATATATATATGGTAAGGTAACCAATAGGTACGCAAAAACACATGGATAATTTCCTTTTGATGACTGTACTTGTCTTCCAAATTTCAGAAGCATATCCTATTTAGTCTCATATTATGCAGGAATGGTTGTAGTTTCATGTGACACAAAGTGTTTGTGAATATTCCATTTCATTGTTGAGAATAATAGCCTGAAAGTCAGTGCGTACCTATCATTCCTCGGCGCCCTAAACGTATGCGGCCGGCCCAATAGGTACTCATGGCCATTAACTCGAACACTATAAAAGCAGGGTGGTTCCTCTGTACACATGATGTATGTCATTCATTACTTTACTCAGCTAGGGTAGAGATACCAAAGGAGACGAATTGTCCAGTAGAGACGCACTTCATGCAAAAAAACTGCCATGCAAAAAACTAAAGTACCTGAAAAGAAAACAAATACATCAACAAATATTTTATGCTATTAGTGATGTTCTCAAAGACTACCAGCCTAATAGGACACACATTTATCTTGAGAAAAAATAAACAAAAATAAAAATTAGATTTTTGGGGTATCTCTTAGCCCAAACCTAAGAAAGCAATTTTTTCACAGCTCATTTTTTTCCTACTTCTATAACTCGGATCGTTTTTCTTTTGTTTCAAATGGAAAGAGCATGTCTTGAACTATACTCCTGCATGGTTTCATGACTCTTGCATAAACGAGTGCTCGTGAAAGTGGGTGCGTCCCCATTAGTTCATGATATGGTCCAAAACCAATGGAGACGCATTTTTTCAAACTGGGTTTAGAAGGGCATAAACCGCATGCATGGCAAACCCCAATCTCGCCCCACCTCCTCCTGTATTCATGGTCGAGTTTCCTTTGATGGTGGTGGAGCTACCTTCATTTGACTTCGAGGCCCAATGGAGACGCACACGTGCGGGCCATATAGAGACGCGTCTGGATGGGATGATGGTGTGCGTCTCCATTGGTTTAGTGTTATTTATCAAAGTTATCTGCCCTATTTATAATATTATATCTTATTTCAGTTCCAAGAATATTGAATTAATAGTGCATGAACTACAACTATAAACTAACAGAAATGGAAAATAGAAATAAATAGTGTATGAACTATCGAATAAAGACTAAATACAGTAATGACAGAAATAATCGTACAATTTGTTTTTGTCACGTACGTCTAAGTGTGAGCTTTCGATACCCAGCTTCACTACACACACACACCCACACACTCAGGGGTCTAAATGTGGCCAAATTGCACTTTTTCATTGACCGTGACTGAACATCAACGAGACATAGGTCTACTTGTTTGGACGTCCCTCTGACTCCCTCACTGGAGTGACTCGTGCTGCCGTGCGGTGGGGCCAGTGGCACAACCCTTTAGTAGAGGGTTGTGCCAGTGGGGGGTGAAGGAGAGAGGGAAATCGACACTCCTTTATTTCTCTCTCCTCCCCCACTTCGCGAATCGGTAATTTGTGGGTTATTTCGCATATTTCTTTGTTACTGTACTATGCATCTTATATGCATTCATGTGCTTTGTGGTGATATAATATTGATATATATGAGAGATAAAAGCGCTATTGTGTATTTTCCCCCTCCTTTCCTCCCCCCTCCCTCGCAAACTAGCTAGGCAGGGGAAGGGTGGCGGGGTTGCTTTTTACCAACAAATGTGCAATTCTCGACCATTGTAACTTCACTGTGGCGCGATATTTTAAAGAAAATATATATACAGTCGGATGTTGGTTGGTATTCACTACACGTTGATGTAGTTTTCGTAGCTATTTGGAAATGTTGCCAAAAATGGCTTAGGATTCGGGCAAAGTCTTTCACAATTTATTTTCTCTATAGATGTACAATGTAGGCCCACTATCAGCATGCAACTACTTTAGTTTAAGCTAGAAGTATAAGTGGTATAAATATTATCTACTAAATAATCAAATTACTCGCATATTAATAAAAAAAAACAGACGTTCGTCTGCACTGGACTGGGGTGCGTCTACTTAGGGTTTGGTGGTCATAAGGAGACGCACTTGATATTGGACCTCTTATCTCGGAAAATACTTGAAATATATCAAACATTGACACATCCATTAAAAGAATAACCATTTGGTAATACAGTATATCAAGTGAGTTTCAAGTTAAAAGAATGAATGAGCTTGACACACTGATTTTTTTCTTGAAAACTTTCACACTTTTTGCATCTCCTTTGGTGCCTCTACCCTATATAGGCTAAGTATTATTGAAAGTCAACAGCCACAACAGGGATATTTTTCAACGAAACATAAAATTTGGGCATTGTTATATTCCTGCAGCCTAAACACTCACTTCAGATAGTCCTCGATATATAAATTCACTGGATAAGAACGAAAATCACGTAGCCTAGGCCTACACACGATAAAAATCAAGACGTACGAGTCATCCAACTGATAACGCGAGTCGCCGAGGCCACACTCGCGGGCCGCGGCCGATGTAAATAAACCCACCCGCCTCTTGCGAGGCAGGCGATAGGGTAAGTCTATACTAGCCTAGAGGATTTGGGTAGGATGTAGTGAGCGGGCGTACCGCCATCTTTGTTTACATTACGCATAGCGCGACAACGACAAGGCTAAGAGCGAATAGCTATGAAATAGTGCGAGGGCTGTGGAAAGGATTAGGAGTACTGTACCTGCAATAATGTACGGCTTAGAGGCGGTAGAAACAACAGAGGCGGAAACGAAGAAATTAGAAACGATACAGAATAAAATCGGGAGGACAGGATTGGGGGCAAATAAATACGTAGCTCAAGAAGCAATCCGAGGGGAGATGGGGTGGAGCACGTTTGAGGAAAGGATTGGGAAAGCGAAAGGGAAGTACAAAGTGAGGCTAGAGGGGATGGAGGAAGATAGGTGGCCGGGGAAGGTATACAGATGGGCGAGCGAGCAAAGTAAATGGAACAGAGAGTGCAAAAAAAGATTACACTTACACTTTGTTACACTTTGTTGTATTCCGTCCGTTAGTGACACAGTTGAGCTGGGGCTCCACTGCGACCAGGCAGCTCCCTTTCTTCCACTCTCCATTCCAGAAGTCGGTTGGAGTTGGTGCTGGGGTATCCTGGTGTGGTGGCCGGTCCGGTATTTTGGCCAGCCACATGTCCAGTGTTTCTTGAAGGTGTCTGGAGACACCCCGGTCATGTTCCTGAGAGGGGCTGGTATACAGTTGAACAGTCTGGTTCCATTGTATGTAAAGCTGTGGTGGATCAGGGATTTGATTTTTTGTGTTGATCCCGGCGTAGTCCTCACATAGCACAGCCTCCCTCGCCTTTGGTGTTGAGTCTCTTGGATGTTTGGATTTGGTACCTTTTTTTCCAAAATCTTCCAGACGTAGATGATGATGTATCTCTCCCTACGTCTTTGAAGTGAGTACAGCTGCAGCTCCTTGAGTCTCTCCCAGTAGTTAAAGTGTTGAAACCCATGGATTTTACTGGTGAATGTCCTCTGGGTGGCTTCAATTTCTGTTATTTCTCCTACTTTTTGGGGAGACCAGAGCTGAGAGCAGTACTCCAGTCGTGGTAGGACCAGTGACTTCCACAGTGTTAACATACACCTCTCATTTCTTGTGTGGAAGGTTCTCAGGATCCAGCCTGCTATTTGTTTTGCTGTTGTTGTGGCTTTGGTAATATGCTGGGAAAAAGTGGCGTCACTGCTCATATTTACTCCCAAGTCCTTCACTGTGGGGAGGATAAATATAAAACAGGACCGGGTGGAAGGGGAATGTAGAAAAAGAAATGAGAGAGAGGAGTGGGTCATACTAGAAAATGGGAGGGGATGTGTCAGAGAGATAGAGAAAGGGATAAAGGAGGAGGGGAGAAGAAGCTGGAGGGAGGGGGTAGAAAATAAAGCCACGCTGGCATATTATAGAGAAGGAAAAACCAGCTAGAGAACTATACTATGATGGGGGATGGGGATCGAAACTGCTATTTAAAGCAAGAACAGAATCGCTAGAAACGAATGAGAGAACAAGGAGATGGAATGGAGTGGGACCGCACTGCAGTCAATGTGAAATGGGAGGAGACCCAATAGTGGAGGATGTAGAACACATAGTAACCGAATGTACAAGATATAATGAGGAGAGAGAGGAGTTGGAGAGGTACATGAGGAATAGAGTTGGGGAGAGGGGGTGGGAGGAGATTAAGCAGAGGGAAGATAGAGGGGTAGGGGCGCTATTGGGGTTAACACGGGAGATGGAAACACAAGACATGGAGATGGTGAAGAGGATGTTGGAGAAAATGTGGAGGAAGAGAAATGGGTGGGTGAGGGAGGGGGGGGGGGGGAGCGGAGGTGAGGGGGAGGGGGGAGGAAGTGAGGGGGAGGGGGGAGGAAGTGAGGGGGGGGGTTTATACAAAACAAAAAAACTGTCTCTTAAACTATCCTTCTACTCTAAACTTTCCCTCCTACTAACGTTTCTGAGCCAGTACCGATACATAGGTCAGCCCTGTGGATCTGCACGGTCTGCGGGCGGGTTCTAAAGAAGAAGAAGAAGGTGTCGGACCTTTTCCATCATGTTCCCGTCTATTTTAACCTAACCTAACCTAACCTAGTATTCATGTAGTAATGACAGGGGGCAAATAGCAGAAAATATAGCGTCGAAATAGACGGGAACGTAAGTGCGACCGCGGCGATCGCCCTATGTAAACAATGACGACCGTACGCCCGAACTCTACATCCATCCCGAGGATTTTTTTACTTTTTCAGGATGACAGGATCGGTAGGCCTATGGGATAGAATGTAAAGTTCGGGCGTACTGCCAGCCTTGTTTACACTACGCGGAGCGCTTCACCCCCTCCCATGACATGTCATCATCATAGGCTATATATTACCAGCAGGGGGCAAATAACCGAAAAAAATCGCCGTCATAATAGACGAGAACTTAACCACGGCGATCGACAAATGTAAACATGAAGGCGGCGGCAGCGGGGGAAACGTCGGTCTGTCGGACTCGGACGCTTGCAATCACGTTCCAGTCTATTTTGAATGCCATTGGATTATTTGGATACAATAACATGTTGAGGGGGGCTTTGCACCCCCCCCCCCACCCCATGACATATTATCATCATCATATAGATTGCCAGCAGCCAGCAGGCCCAGGGGGCAAATAACCGAAAAAAATCGGTCAAAATAGACGTGAAGTTAACCGCGGCGATCGCCCTATGTAAACATGACGACCGTAGGCTACGCCCGGAATCTACATCCGTCCCGGCCTAGCCTACATTTTTACGTCCATTTAGACATACAGCCTATCATAGGTATGAAGTAGCCTAGCCTACATGGTAAAGCTTAAGAAAGCTAGCCTATAGGCATAATAGGCTAGGCCACGATAAAATTTAATTTAATTAGAATTTAGAGTATAACTAAATAAGTTGGTCACCAATTATTTTGCAATATTTGAAAACAAATATGGATTTTATATGCTCTAAACATAATATGAAAATGTTTTTTAAGCCTCGGCAAAACCTAATAAAAATATATGGTACTAAAATGGAATTTTGTCGTAACATGGTTGTCAATATCTTCCTATAGACGGCACCGATTCGTACACACGCCATTTTCACCTGTCTCCCGAGGTCTGTCCACCAGCTTTTTAGTCAACACTAACTCCACCTGCCCATAGGTTGGGTTAGGTTAGGTTAGGTTAGGTTACGTTAGGTTAGGTTACGTTAGGTTACGTTAGGTTACGTTAGGTTAGGTTAGGTTAGGTTAGGTTAATTAGATTAGATTAGATTAGATTAGATTAGATTGTGCATCCGCTTGATCAGGAATTCGCTCGAAGTGACTCGCATTCGTATTTACAGATACGGCCGAATACCGGTAGGCTACTAAATGGGCGCCGGCCCAACCGCCATGTTGTATCCCACGTAGGCCTACTAGGTACTACGGACACATTGTAGGCGTTAGGTGTGGATTAGGCTTGTATCCAATGTACTAGGTCTATGTTACTGGATATTTATGATTTAAATAATTGCTACGTTTTCGATAATCTGGTTATATGTCTTTGCAATTAGGGAAATCATGAGCCGATTTCCGACATTTAGTTAGTCTTTTTCGATTCTCAAAATACGATCCAAGTTTTGCCAAAAATTGGCTGGGGTTTTCCAAAATTATGCTTTTTGGGGTTTGCAATTTCGGGAAACCTGAGCCAAATTTCTAAATGAGGTTACTGTAATTTTGTTGTCTACAAACTCTCCAAATCCGAGCCAGCTTTGGCCAAAACTTGGCTCGGGTTTTCGAAATATTGGGTTTTAGGCCTTTGAAATACCTTAAAACCCGAGCCAAGTTTTGCAAAAATACGTTTTAATCGCCGTTTTACGCATTTAACCCCTCATTTTCCCTGTACTTCATAGCCCTCCCCACTATCGGGCGGCGTGTCTTAAGATCGTTGTATAATGGGGAAACGGTTTCGCCGAGGGTTGTAATTATTTCCAAACACTATATATTGATGAAAACTAACAGGGAAAAATAAAAAAATCCATGGGAAAATTGGTGACCATCTTATTTAGTTTTTCCGAATTTAGACATAGGCCTAGGCATAAACTTTATATCCTAGATTAACTTTAGCCTTTAGGACTAGGCCTAGCCTAGGCTATTGTCCCACAACTCTTACCCAAAAATCAATGGGTCTTGGGAGTCGTGACTGTCAGACCGTTGGATAAAACCCGGAATTTAGACCCCAGAATTCGGTCAATATACAGGAGGCGCTATAATATAGGTAGCACAATTCTAATGGTAGTTTTTGGTTCCTATCATCATATTCTTCATTTCTAGGCTATAGCCTATACTTTTTATCCCCGGGAAAAAAAAAAAAAATCTTGGGTTTTTTTTTTCTTGTAGGCCTAGGCTAGCCTATTTTTTTTTTTTTTTTTTTTTATGTATTAACCTAACCAAAAAACCTAACCTAACCTAACCTAAATGTATTTGGGGGCTATTAGGTTAGGTTAGGTTTTTTGGTTAGGTTAATGACCAAAACAAAAAATCCCAAGAAAATAAATGAAAAATAGGCTAGCCTACCAAGATTTTTTTTTTTTTTCCCCCGGGGATAAAAAGTAGCCTAGCCTATATAGAAATGAAGCATATGATGATAGGAACCCAAAACTACCATTATAATTTTGCTACCTATATTGTAGCGCCTCCTGTATATTGACCCAGAATTCTACCAAGTAGGCTATATTGAGTTGCCTTAATAGGCTAATACTGAGAAAGTGTTGTAGCCTAAGTAACAGAACAATTCAAAGTAGGCTACTGTACCTTGCCATGCTAATGATGTCAGTAACCAATTGATCTGAGAGTCGTGCCTGCTCTCACACTTGGCCCTAGCTTAGCCTATAGAGGTACCACATCAGTATACTCCATGTGAGGCCAAACCAAGTTATATACAAGGTCCTAAGCCAAAACTATTAAATCCAGACAAGGGAAGCCGCTGAATGTGACAAGTTGACTAAGCTGTTTCCTGAGTGCCAGTGAGTGGTTTCAATTTCGACTCTTCAAGTCTTCATTCTTCAAGAGTTATTTGGAAGTATCTTAGACTTTTTAAATATCATTACTATGCAATGATATATAAGATATATAAAGAAACTAAAATGAATAACGCTATAAACTGCACTGGCGAGTTATTCAGTCTAGTTTCTCAATTAAACAAGCTTTGCACGCAGTGAACTCCTCCGTCGGGCACTTCAATCCTCCCCGAGTCCCTACAGCTGGAATTCGAGCCGCGGCGCTCTAGTGGATAGCATGCTCACGTGTGAATCTGCGTGACCTGGGTTCGATCCCAACCAAGGCGGACATATTTAGTGGGTGTGGTAGTATGTCGACTTAGCGTGTTTCACATGCGGCTCGCTGGTGTAGTGACTAGCGTCTTGGACTTCCTCCCAGAAGGCCCGGGGATCGTGCCCACGCTCCCGGCGCATTAAAGATTTTTCACAAGCACTGAGTCGTTACCATCCCTCATGAGCAAGGGGATTGGGTAGTAGTACAGGACCCCAATGGAAATATGCCTAATCGGCCTTATTCACAGATACTCACAGAAGATACCCGGGTAGGAGGCTGTTCAGCCTATGAGACCCGGCTCATAATTTATTTCATTACTTGGTGTGTGGCTTGAGTGGACGTGTCTTAATTTCTTAATTTTGGCTTTAAAATAATTGAACTTTAGCTCTTGGTCACCCCAAACTATATCTAATGCATTTTCAAATTTTAACACACTGTTCACACTTATCACTTCTTCAGGAAGGTCATTCCAGTTCTCCACCACTCTATTACTAAAAAAGTTCTTCCTGATGTTGAGTCTTGACCTCCTCTTAAACAATTTCTTGCTGTGTCCTCTGGTGCGATCATCCTCCTGCAGCGTGAAGAGTCCCCTACTCGCCTCCTCCTCATACACCCCTTGTAAGATTTTGTAAGTTTCTATCATTTCCCCTCTGGCTCTTCTATATGCCAACGTTGGTAAATTTAGCTTCCGAAGTCTCTCTTCATATGTTAAGTCCTTAGATGGTACCAACTTAGTCGCTCTCCTTTGTACTTTTTCAATAGACGTGATATCCTTAATTTTGTAGGGACTCCAAACAGGACTTGCATACTCCAGCATTGGTCTGAAAAAAAATGGTTTCACCCAGACTAACAATAGTACGACGAATAAGCCCCACAATCCTATTAGCACCGTTTATTTTTTCTGCCATATGCTTTTCAAAGGAAAGGTCATGATCAATTATAATTCCGAGATCCTTTTCTGCCGAGGTAAGCTTCATACTCCCATCCATACAATAATCTCCATCAGGCACCTCAGATTTTCCAATTCTCATTGTTTTACATTTGTCAGGATGGAACTTAAGGAGCCATTTGTCTGACCATCCCTTCAGCGCAGTAATATCCTCCTGCAATCTTCTACAGTCCATAATGTTCTCGACCTTCCTAAATATTTTTGTGTCATCGGCGTAGAGAAATATGTCGCTATTATTTTCTGTAACCCCGGGCATATCGTTTATAAACATGACGAACAACAGAGGTCCAAGTACGGAGCCCTGCGGAACCCCACTTATGACATTTCTCCAACCCGACGTTTCACCATTAACTATAACTCTCTGCTGCCGTCCACGCAAAAACGATTTGATCCACCCTAAATATTTTGGCCCCAAATTGTACATCCTTATTTTTTCTATAAGTCTTCGGTGTGGTACCTTATCGAACGCCTTCATAAAATCGCAGTATGCAACATCCACAGCAAGTCCCTCGTCTAATGCCTCTGTCCACCTACCGATCACTTTGAGAATCTGTAGAGTTGTTGACCTTCCTGATATAAAACCAAACTGGTTTGGGCTGAACAAATTATTAACTTTCATATGGTGCATTACATTATCTTTAATAATAGATTCCATGATTTTGCCAATTATGCAAGTTAAACTCACCGGTCTGTAATTGCTTGGGTCACTACGATCTCCTTTTTTTTAAATTGCCGTGATGTTTGCCTTCTTCCATTCCTCTGGTAACTGCTGCTTACTGAAGGATAGATCAAAAACAATTCTGAGTGGTGTCCCTAATTGATCTGCCAATTTTTTTATAATTCTGCAGTTAATACCATCCGGCCCTGGAGATTTATTCCTTTTTAGGTCTGCGATTTTCTTTTTTATCTCTTCCTCACTCCATGCGATATCATCCAGCCTGGGTACCTGCTTTACCTCCACTTCCGGTACATCCCCTGGAGGCTCTTCTGTAAAAACTTTACAATAAAAATCAGATAATACTTCGGCCTTTTCTCGATCTCCTGTGGTTTTTTCCAATTTCTGCTCATCCAAGTAAAGTTCCGGAATACAGCACGCACTCTTGGTTTTTTATTGCACCGCTTTCCAGAATAATTTGGGGTTTTCTTTAACATTTCTAGCTATCATTTTATCCTGATTGACACTCTCCTTTCTGGTGGCTCCTCTTACTTGGTTATTTACTCTTCGATATTCCATGTGCACTTTGTCATATTCTCCATCGTAATTCTCAACTCCCGAAGTTTTTATGAGTTTCATTCGTTCCCAGAGTCTTCTTTTTTTCTTAATTTTTGACCGTAGCTTCCTGTTCATTGAGACTTTTTCATTAGCTCTACGTTCTTGTCCCGCTATAAACTTTCTTTTGGGTATACTTTTCTCGATAGCCTCCAAAAGTTTCGATTTGAATTTATCCCACACAGCCTCTACATCCTGCGAATTTAGATACATCTCCCAGTCAATGGTCATCATATCCCTTAGTTTCCCTCAATCAGCTCGCTCCATCATGTACACCGTCTTCTCGTGTTTTTGTTGCTGCGGTTTCAAATCACAATAGAAGCTAATACAACAATGGTCACTTTTTCCTATAGGACTATCAATCTCCACTCCTTCAACTAAATATTCCTTGTTACAAAAAACCAAATCCAATAAATTACCAGCAGCCCCATCCCTAAATCTGGTTATACCTTGCACCAACTGAAAGAGGTAACTATCTCTAGCTATTTCAATAAAATCATGACAAAATTGATCCCCACCAGTCCAGAATTTCCAGTCTATGCCAGGCATGTTGAAATCTCCACATATTATTTTATATTTGACCTTAAGATCATGTATTTCATTCATCAGGTTTAATAAGTTCTGATTGTTTTCATCATTACTGTTAGGGCTTCTATAAATTGATGCAACAAACAACTCCTCTGGCTGCTCCCCAATCTTAATACATAAATATTCACAGTAATCTCTCTTAAGACTAATAATACTAAACGGTAAACCCTTTTTCACTTACATTAACAGCCCTCGCCCCTCATCATCTCTCCCTAAATTTTTTCCTATAACTTCATAGCCATCTATTTTATATTCAACAAGTTCTCTTTCATACCGGAAATTTTTAGGTTTAACTTCTTGAAGAATCATGACAGTTGGTCGTTGTTTCAGGGATTTAATCCTTACACTCAATTCCCGTACTTTATCCTGACTGAATATATCAACATTACTAAATAAAAAACAAAGCTTATTGGAGTTGTTGGCCAATGAGGTTATATTGCGAGTGGTCTTTGGCTTATTTACGCACTCATCCCTTGAGCCCCTCCCTCTTCCATCAGGTTCCCGTTGTCCTTGTCCTCTCCTACTGCTAGTTGTTCGTCCTCGGTCGTCCCCACCACCGTTGCGCCGCTCCTTAATGCCACCGCACCCGCTGTCTTGTCTGGCGTCCTCCTCTTGATGCGCACTATTTCCCTTTCCCAGGCCTGTCCTCTCACTACATGAAAAAAAGCCTCCGTTCCCTTGACCTCCATGTTTTCTTCTTGGCTTCATTCCTGAGATACTTGTCTCGAAGTTGTTCCTCTTTGCTCATGTCGTGGGACAGTCCAATATTTTTTAATACCTGGTTTGTGCAGTCCCTCAGTTTGTACGCCCTCCTCAACACCTTTTCTTTCACACCGTTCTCCAAAGTAATCAAGATTGGCCTAGGTTTGTCATTTTTATTTTCACCTGTCTCTGGTACATACTTCCCTAGCCTCATCACATCAGATATGTCCTCATCACCGCATTCGACACCGATCTCTACACAAAGTCTCTTAAAAACTAACTTGTCATGCTTAATCTTCTCAACTCTTATGCTTAGGTTCATATCCTTGATTACCTCCTCTGGAACATTATACATCACGGCCTTATTGGGCTATCCTTAGCTGGCTTAGCATGCGCTAGCTTTAAGAACTATTATTATTATTATTATTATTATCACACCCAGTCGGGGGACACCTCGACGATGTATATCCACTCCAACAGCTTCCTCTCTCTCCAACACCCCTTCGCCCCTCTCAACACTCTTCGAAAAGTAGATATGAGGTACCGTTGTAAAGGCTTATCCCTCAATATCTTCACCTGACCTGAGAGAGAGGCATTTTAAGTTTAGAAAAGATTTGTAGTAGGTAGGCCTACAAGTTACCATAGCGATGAGTTAAAATATAATTATTTAAGGGGATGGATGTAGTGTTCGGGCGTACGGTCGTCATGTTTACATAGGTCGATCGTTGCGGTTAAGTTCGCGTCTATTTTGACGGCAATTTTTTCAGTTATTTGCCCCCTGCTGGCATTATATGATGATGAACAATGTCATGGGGGGGGGGGGGGGGGGTGAGGGCCTCAATATATTATTGTATCCAAAGGCAGTCAAAATAGATGGGAACATGATGGCAAGCGTCCGCCGCCGCTTTGCGTAGTGTAAACAAGGCTAGCTGGCGGTACACCCGAACTCTACATTCTACCCTATTTAAGTTACCACCAATTGATTAAAAATGTACTTAACCCGGTAGCTACAACATACCTTCAGGAACCGCAATTTAGAAATGCGTACAAAAATTGTGCCAATTGCCTATATAGCCTGAAAATTGGATCAGGAATAGGCCGACATTGTAACATTCGATACCAAACATCACAATATACTAGCTTACACCTCACACACACGTACATACCCCTTTACTATCATGGAGGTGGTGACAGGGCTCTGGGACCGTCTCTCAACCCCAGATATATCCCATACTATATATGTATATGAGGGAGTGAAAGCAGTGCCCTGGAGCAAGTATAACCCAGGCTACAAGCACGATCGATAGCAAGGGGAGGGAGTAGCAATTCCTCCCTCCCTTCCACCAACACTTGCTCCCGATTTGCTTATATACACCTTACCTTATGGCTTTATGGGCTTTATTCTGTCTCTACTCTTAATTTCTGGGTCCTAATTCTGAAAATATGACTTTATGCCTTGTGGCCCCTGTGTGGCAATAATATTGAAATGCTGGGTGCGAAGGGAGTTTTTCTGTCCTGAAAACTCCCCAGGCCCACTTTAGGATCAATCTTTCCTGGTACCTGGCGCGGGGCTCGAACCTATGAAGGGAGTTTAACCCTCCTAAAAACCCACAGGTTTTGAGATGCCTTGGGTGGGGTTCGAACCCTGGTTAGTGACCATGGCCATCACCACCAGGCCCGCGCGCTAACCCACTGTACTACCACGGACGTACAATAGTATAGTAACCTTAGTCCTCTTTGTAAGAACCAGGTGATAGTCTCGTGGTGAGATTCACGTGATGAGTGTATTAGACTTTCCATCAACGACTATTTTACACTATACCAGACGTCAACTCGGGTAGTACATTATTGGGGTTGCGGGATATTTTCGAGGGCATTACACCACATTCCTTTTTATTTAGGCTAGTCCCTAGCCTCACTAAGGTCGTAAGGTATCGTAGCCGTATCACCAGAGGTGGGCGTGCTCCGGTGGGACCGGTAATGCGGCAGCGCTCCGCGCTCATCAGACATAAGGTAATGCGGCAGCGCTCACACGCTCCTTTTGTCAGCAGACCCGATGCGCTTCCCGATCCGCGCTCCCAAAAATAGGTATATAAAAAAAAAAAAAAAAAAAAAACAGCTTCTAGAAGTTATTTAATTATTTACCTTTGTCCTTCACTTTGTCCTTTGTCTTTCACTTCACTAAATTCCAAGAATGCAAAACATTAAAAAAAACTCAAGTCATGGTGTCTTTCTGAAGTTTAACTGTTTAAGTTTCTCACTCTCTCAGTTTCTGTTACCGGTGTAATGCCCTCGAAAATATCCCGCAACCCCATTAATGTACTACCCGAGTTGATGTCTGGTATAGTGTAAAATAGTCGTTGATGGAAAGTCTAATAAACTCATCACGTGAATCTCACCACGAGACTATCACCTGGTTCTTACAAAGAGGACTAAGGTTACTATACTATGGTACGTCCGTGGTAGTACAGTGGGTTAGCGCGCGGGCCTGGTGGTGATGGCCATGGTCACTAACCAGGGTTCGAACCCCACCCAAGGCATCTCAAAACCTGTGGGTTTTTAGGAGGGTTAAACTCCCTTCAGAGGTTCGAGCCCCGCGCCAGGTACCAGGAAAGGTTGATCCTAAAGTGGGCCTGGGGAGTTTTCAGGACAGAAAAACTCCCTTCGCACCCAGCATTTCATTGGTGGCAGTAACGGAACGTGATCTGGTAGCTACACTGAGCACCCATCACGCGGACCCTAACCATATTGAGATTGCTGAGGTGATACGGCTACGATACCTTACGACCTTAGAGAGGCTAGGGACTAGCCTAAATAAAAAGGAATGTGGTGTAATGCCCTCGAAAATATCCCGCAACCCCAATAATGTACTACCCGAGTTGACGTCTGGTATAGTGTAAAATAGTTGTTGATGGAAAGTCTAATAAACTCATCACGTGAATCTCACCACGAGACTACAGTGGGTTAGCGCGCGGGCCTGGTGGTGATGGCCATGGTCACTAACCAGGGTTCGAACCCCACCCAAGGCATCTCAAAACCTGTGGGTTTTTAGGAGGGTTAAACTCCCTTCAGAGGTTCGAGCCCCGCACCAGGTACCAGGAAAGGTTGATCCTAAAGTGGGCCTGGGGAGTTTTCAGGACAGAAAAACTCCCTTCGCACCCAGCATTTCAAATATTGCTTTATATAGAAGATTACGTAATTCTTCCCCTCCCTCTTCTTGTCTGACTGTCAGCTGACATGGGTGCCATTCGCGCAAGCTGTGCAACTCCCGACCATAACCACAACACACACTTCATTTGCATGCAAAACACATTCGCAGTGGGATGCAGGGATGTGATACCAACACGCTGATGTATATTTTATTACGTTTTGCGTGGGTCAGATTATTGGTCGATTTCTCGTACCACAGCGGTCTGATTTGGCTGAGATTTTTTGCAGAAACTTTGGCCGAGCCCACATCTTTCTTGGTCTGCCCCTTTGTGCGACTCCCTCCACGGTTACGGACTTGCATCTTTTCTCCCAGTTTAGTTCATCCATCCAATCCTATCCATGTGATTTGCAAGCTTTTCCACTTTAGAACAAAAAAGCCAAAACATATGATTTGCGATCCTTAGCACCAGGAGGTTAGTTTAAGATGAAACTATCATATTGAAGAGGTTAAACACATATAACCATGAGAAACTAATAGCACTGACCTTCACTGTGTTGTCTATTAAAGGTAAGGTCGGCCCCACTATGGCTGGTGAGGGTAAGGCTGCCGGGCTGGGTGATGCATGGGTCCTGAGCATCCAGGGTTTCCAGTTCCAGGTAGTCCAGCACGTCAGACAGAGGCACACTTTCCTCGTTACCTGTTGGATCACAAAAATATAGTTATCACAATGACAAGCAATATTAGTTCTCACTAAGGTTGTATGAATCACATTAATTTACCGTATATTGTTGGGTGTCAGAGCATAATCTGCTTGAGTGGAGGGTAGGTAGCTTGCATACCTTGCATGCAAGAAGCTTTGAGCTCGATCCTCTGTATTTGATATCCTTGACAATCATCCCCATGACTACCCAAACCTTCTCTGCTATGGCTGACATCAGAAGCGTAGTAGGCCAGTGTCATATTTACGATGTGAAAGCAAGCATGCACTGATCTGCGTGATCGAGATGATTACACTGGTTAGAGACAACATTCACAACCACAGCCACTCCAATAGAACAGACTTAGTATTCAACAGGCACTTCATATACTACATAAATTATTTATTACTGAAGTTACAGGCTCAATAAGCCTCTCTCAGGGAGCTTCTTTGAGAATCTTCGAGTCAGTCTCGGATGCAAACAGAAGAATGTCTGAATCTGTATTATAACTTGGTGTTCATGTATAGACACTTTATTCATGTCAACAAGGTTATATTTGTATATCTATTTGACTGCATTCAAATAAGCTTCATAAGATGAGGATAAATTATTATGTTACCTCCACCAACCGACTTTACTCCTGAACTCAATTAATGAAATCAACAAATACATGTGGTAGTCCAGGGATTCGAACCTAGGATGCTCACACCGAAATTCAGTGCATTTATCCATTGCGCTACGAAGACAGTTAGACTAAGATTGCTATTGGTAAACCAGATACATTACCTGGGGTGGACTGTAGCTCTGGGGTGGTTCCATACCTGTAGAAGACGTTCCTGGTGGCTGGTAGAGCTGCCACCATAACTACTGTATAGGTCAACACATACACCACCACCATCGCCGCCATCACACCCAGGGAAGGAGGAGACCCTGGGGAGGAGAGACAGAGAGCAGAGGGTCGTTAAGGGGGGTCACTTTTTTTTGTTTTATCTTTATCTCCTTTTCTCTCTTTCTCTGACTTGTATCCATTTGGCCCCATTCAGCCAACTGTTTTAAGACGTTTATCCCCATCCAGGTGTCGATTTTTTCCTGGCGAGCGATAGCAAGCCAGCATTGTATGGAGAAATCCGGCTTCGCCGGAGAAATTTTTCTATCGAAAAATTTACAAATTTAGGTTGCTGTAAAACAAAAATATATATATATATGCTGGCTCGCTACCGCTCGTCAAGAAAATATTGACACCTGGATGGGGGTAAACGTCTTAAAAACAGTAGGCTGAATGGGGCCGAATGGATACCAGCCAAAGAAAGAGGGAGAGCAAGACAGAAAAAAAAAAATCGAGGTGGGCCCCCTTAAGGGGGACCACCTCGCTTTTTGTCTTTTTCTCTCCCTCTCTCTTTGGCTTTTATCCATTCGGCCCCATCCAGCCAACTGTTTTAAGACGTTCTTCCTGGCGAGCGATAGCAAGCTAGTATTGTATGGAGAAATCCGGCTTCGCCGAAGACATTTTTCTATCGAAAAATGTACAAATTTAGCTTGCTGTCAAAACAAAAATATATATATGCTGGCTCGCTATCGCTCGCCAGGAAAATATTGACACCTGAATGGGGGTAAACGTCTTAATACACTAGGGTGAATGTGTTGGAATGGATACAAGCCAAAGAGAGAGGGAGAGAAAGAGGTGGGCTCCCTTAACCCCTTCAGTAGCAGTTTCGTCTTTGTTCACTGTATTCTGGCTACCATTAGACGATTATTCTGCAGTTTAAAAAGGGCCTCCAGCAATTGACCACTTGCGGGTTTCAGGCTATAAGGAAGTTGGAGCTGTACACATCGATATTTAGCAGAATTACCAGCTTAAGTACATTTATAAATACACAAAATCCAATTCAACCTACTTTTCATCCATAAAAACCTATATTATTATTACTATACTGTTTAAGGGGAGGTATTTAGTTTGTTCCCTAGACCTCCATCAATCTTAAAATTACGCCCCCTTGAGTCCCTTTCAAGATAAATTTGTACATTTTTCGGTAGAAAAATGTCCCGGCCGAAGGCCGGTTCCTCTTAAATTACAGGCTCGCTATCGCTCGCCAGGATAAAATCGACACCTGAATTGCACGAAAGGTCATAATATGGGGTGAAAGTTCTTAAAATCGCTAAACTAATGGGGCAAACGTTTTATAATATCAAAAGCAATGGGGCTAAACATGAGGGAGAAAGGGGTCAAGAAAAAAATCCCTCAAGTGGAGATCTCCCCTTAATATCGATGTTTATTACTCCAACTTCCTTATAGCTTGAAACTCGCGAGTGGTCAAGTAACGGGCTTCGAACTATCGCAATCAACCCTTTTAACTACCACAGATCCTTCTTAAGCTGCACACAATCGTCTACATATAGCCGGAATAAAATAACACGTCGCTGGTACAGTCGCGCTAATAAGTCATGTTCCAGCTGTCATTACGTTTACCTTGCTCTGTGTTGTATTAATGTCTGTCAGATGTTGAATATGGTGGGTAAGTGTAGCACTAATAAGTCATGTCTCGCCTGTCATTACGTCTAGCTTGCTCTGTGCTGTATTAATGTCTGTCAGATGTTGAATATGGTGGGTAAGTGTAGCGCTAATAAGTCATGTCTCGCCTGTCATTACGTCTAGCTTGCTCTGTGCTGTATTAATGTCTGTCAGATGTTGAATATGGTGGGTAAGTGTAGCGCTAATAAGTCATGTCTCGCCTGTCATTACGTCTAGCTTGCTCTGTGCTGTATTAATGTCTGTCAGATGTTGATATGGTGGGTAAGTGTAGCGCTAATAAGTCATGTCTCGCCTGTCATTACGTCTAGCTTGCTCTGTGCTGTATTAATGTCTGTCAGATGTTGAATATGGTGGGTAAGTGTAGCGCTAATAAGTCATGTCTCGCCTGTCATTACGTCTAGCTTGCTCTGTGCTGTATTAATGTCTGTCAGATGTTGAATATGGTGGGTAAGTGTAGCGCTAATAAGTCATGTCTCGCCTGCCATTATGTCTAGCTTGCTCTGTGCTGTATTAATGTCTGTCAGATGTTGAATATGGTGGGTAAGTGTAGCGCTAATAAGTCATGTCTCGCCTGTCATTACGTCTAGCTTGCTCTGTGCTGTATTAATGTCTGTCAGATGTTGAATATGGTGGGTAAGTGTAGCGCTAATAAGTCATGTCTTGCCTGTCATTACGTCTAGCTTGCTCTGTGCTGTATTAATGTCTGTCAGATGTTGAAAATGGTGGGTAAGTGTAGCGCTAATAAGTCATGTCTCGCCTGTCATTACGTCTAGCTTGCTCTGTGCTGTATTAATGTCTGTCAGATGTTGAATAGGGTGGGTAAGTGTAGCACTAAAAAGTCATGTCTCGCCTGTCATTACGTCTAGCTTGCTCTGTGCTGTATTAATGTCTGTCAGATGTTGAATATGGTGGGTAAGTGTAGCGCTAATAAGTCATGTCTCGCCTGTCATTACGTCTAGCTTGCTCTGTGCTGTATTAATGTCTGTCAGATGTTGAATAGGGTGGGTAAGTGTAGCACTAATAAGTCATGTCCCGCCTGTCATTACGTCTAGCTTGCTCTGTGCTGTATTAATGTCTGTCAGATGTTCAATATGGAGGGTAAGTGTAATGCTAATAAGTCATGTCCCAACTGTTATTACGTTTAGCTTGCTCTGTGCTGTATTAATGTCTGTCAGATGTTGAATAGGGTGGGTAAGTGTAGCACTAATAAGTCATGTCCCAGCTGTCATTACGTTTAGCTTGCTCTGTGCTGTATTAATGTCTGCCAGATGTTGAATAGGGTGGGTAAGTGTAGCGCTAATAAGTCATGTCCCAGCTGTTATTGCGTTTGGCTTGCTCTGTGCTGTATTAATGTCTGTCAGATGTTGAACAGGGTGGGTAAGTGTAGGAAAATGTTTGTAAATTTCACTCGATATGAAGAAATGAAGCTTAGATATTGCTGAAGCCCATTATTGATCTAAACATACTTGGTGCCGAGACATGACTTATTAGAGCGACTGTACAGAAGGGGTTAATAATTATGACGTCGTAACTCTAGCGCTATTATCACTCACACCATTTACGGCACCTTATCTGGCCCTCATGTTTAGCCCCATTAGTTCTCACATTTTAATAGGTTTGCCTCATTAGTTTGGCGATTATTAGACCTTTTGCCCCATTTCTTTGTCAATAATAAGACCTTTCGTACACATTTGGTGTCGAATTTCTTCCTGGCGAGAGATAGCGACCCTGTAATTTAGAAGAACGAGCCCTTCGGCCGGGACATTTTTCTATCGAAAAATTTACAATTTTTTTTTTTCTGTTTTTTTGTTTTGTTTTTTCTTTTTTTTATTATTATTATTATTATTACTATTATTATTATTACTATTATTATTATTATTATTATTTTTTTTTTTATCATAATCATCATTTGTATTATTGTTGTTATTATATTGTATTATATAATAGTTCATGTTTAAATACTCTCAGCCAGGATCGAACCTCCGACATTCAGAACGAGTGTCCAAGCTTTTAATCCACTACACCACGGCGTGATAAAATAATCTTAACCTTTTTCCTATACATATTAGGGAGAAGGGAAATCCCGGCTGGGAGTATTTAAAAATGTAGTAGCTCACTTGTATTTGTGAGATATACTTGATAATATTATATGTGTGTATTCTTTTAGCATAACCATATTGTACATATTCTTGTGCTGTTTAATGTGTTGTGTAAATGTACGTCTGATATGAACGCATTCTCCCCTTCGTCGTGTAGATATGCGCTCGAGCGTGTAGGTTGGATTCTCACATGTTAACACATTGTATATACAGTATATACATATATAAAGTATATATATATATATATATATATATTGTTACGACCGGGGCTACAAATAAAACAAGGTCACTTAATGCTTGGACTAGTAATAGGGCACTATGCAACAACGGTACGCTAGATCCAAACCCTCGAACTTATATGCCGGCGAACAAAACACCTATACCCACCAGGGTTAATCTGCGATAACGGGGTATCCTCAACTGGGCATAAATGTACTCTACTTCAGGCTAACCTGCACTGGTATAGCCTGATAACAAACAAGATGCAAGTTACGTTAAAAATGCATAAACAGGAATCTATGGGAAGATCAATTAAATCAGTGCAAGATTTAATACAATAAAAGATGCTTCAATACAGGTACTTTAAACAACAATAAACTCTTCACTCCTATCTGAAAGAAAGTGAAGTATAGTCCTACAGCATAGACCTGGAAACTTCTGAAGAAAGTCTGATGCTCATAAGATGCTCGTATCTTAAACTATATAAAGGCAGGAGGCAGGACACCACACTTGTAAATCGAATACACTAAAAGATAGGACATATAATGTTAACTGACACGAGAATACTATAAATGCGCAACGGTAGTAATGCTCGACACTAAAAGAAGTACTTCCTCAAAAACGAAACAGTCTACTATGGTTGTGTGACTCAACAACAACCTAGACTAATAAATGCTGTGAATAATAATGCGTACATATCAAAGAGCTTATATTAAATACTAATAAGTGTCTACTCAATTAATAATGTCTAGCTGGGATACTCTAGGTAAGGAACTGGGGTTGAGCAAGACAAGCTCGTAGCCTAGCGATGTCCTTAAGACTGCTTCCTTTAAGTTACGTTAATTGACTAGGGTGCTCTCTTGATAGATCCAGATCACAAGTATCTGGTTCTATCCTGGCGACCCTCTAAAGCCAAGCAAAGAGGCAGCAAAGTGTGGAACTGGTACAGGCCAGCGCCCTCAGTCAACACAAAGCTGCACTCGCAAAGGACGCAACCGAAAAGACAACACAGGCTACCACAGGACCGGTCGAAGTCGTGTAGGTATAAGCAAACCGTACACACATCGAAGACAACGACTACAGTTACCTTATCCCAGTCTAGCATTAAATAAAAGAGCAGAAACACTAAATCAATAATGGAGACACACAGAGTTGTTAACCTATACTAACTGAGAACCCTCAAAACCTATTCTAAGTACATGTAAATATCTCAGAGGACGGCGCATGCAATACAATGGGCCGGCTATGGAAACCGTATGCAGAACCCAAGGGGATAAGTAATTGAATAAAGTTGAGAAGTAATGGAAAAGAAGAAGTTCAGAGAGAGAAACAGTTCTAAAGGTGGTGATCGGGGGAGAGTAAGCAAAGGGATGTAAGATGCACGCGCGCCTAGCCTGTCCTGACGAGGACAGCTCCTGGGAACCCTCATGTAGGAGGCAAGTTACACAGGAGCCCGCAAAGGCGCGATGGTCGGCCAATCACGGGCCGAGACGTCACAAGACAGCAGGTGTCACGTGACACAGCCAGACACGCCGGCCAATAGCGAGCGAGAGGCAGGGATGCTCCCGCACCTACAGACTCTCACTACCATCTCGCTCTAAAAGTCTCTCTCATTCCCACGCTGGTACTATCATCACTACTATTGATATAAAATATAACCCGTTGTCACAGACGAAAACAAAGATCACCACTGGACTGTCTGTGAAAATGCGATTACTAGGAAAGAAAGAACAACATTCTTTGATAACTGTAGCCCATTTCGATGTCCCTGGCGAGCACTAGTGGCTAACGAGAGGCGATTCTGCCAACGCTGGTAGACGTCACACCCCGCCCAAGATATGGGACACTCAACATTAGGCAAGCACCATATCTGACAAGGCAGAATACCGACAAGATCCGCCACACCTAGCCACTCCACCAGAAATGAAATGCAAAGCTCAATCTTAAATAAAACAACATTTTAGCATAAAGAAAATCTTATAACCCCTCCCAAACACAATAGTATAATATAGCCTGCTATGCTCCCTGAGCGAGCTTCACAGAGCCCAGCCTACTAAGTGAAAGACAGGTTCAACTTAGGACTTTAGCTATAACATTGGCAACTTACAATTAACTATCAAAAAGAAAGAATTTTTATGTGATTTTTTTTATTTAATTTTAATGTTGTTTTTGACGGCTGCTCTACAGGGGCAAGCCTGGTTTTTCTCCACTCAAACCCACACACCTGTGGTGATCTACGCCGGATCTTCCACCCTCGACAAACAGTCTGCAATCACATTCTCACAACCGGTAATATGGCGAATGTCTAGATTGTATTCTTGCAACATGAGTGACCAACGTGTCAGCCTCATATTCCGGTTGTGGAATTGGTTCAGAAATTTAAGAGGGTGGTGGTCGGTGTAAATCACCACGACTGGCCCGTAGGCAGGAACATATACTTCAAAGTGCCTGAGCGCCAACACTATTGCCAGCAGTTCTTTCTCCACCACAGAGTAGTTTTTCTGAGCGGAATTAAACTTCTTGGAAAAGAAACTGACTGGATGCTCCAAACCTTCCTCGTCTGTTTGCATTAAGACGGCACCAGCTCCTACACCGCTGGCATCTGTTGCCAGCTGGAATGGTCTTTCAAAGTCAGGGGCCCTGAGGATTGGGTGAGTGCATAGTAGGTGCTTGACCAGCGAAAAAGTCCTTTCACACTCAGGTGCCCACTTGAACTTTTTCTCTTTTGCTAGTAAATCTGTCAGGGGAGCTAACACAGTAGAATAACCCCGAATGAAGCGGCGATAGTAACCGATCATGCCCAAAAACCTCATGATCTGCCGCTTGGTGGACGGCCTGGGGAACTGGTTAATAGCCTGTATCTTGTTTTTGGGGGGGCACACCTGGCCTAACCCAACCACAAACCCAAGATACTGCACAGTTGCCCGGACAAAGTCGCACTTGCCCAGATTGACCACCAAGCTGGCCTCACTGAGCTTCCGAAACAAGGCTTCTATGTGCTCACAGTGACTCTCAAAGTTGTCATCGTAGATTATAACGTCATCTAGGTAGACAGTGCAGTTAGGGATGTCAGCTACTAACTCATTCATAAGACTCTGGAAAGCTGCTGGGGCATTTTTAAGGCCATACGGCATCACATTGCAACGGTAGGTGTTCCCATCAACCACAAACCCGCATACCCCCTTCGCCCGCTAAGACAAGGGCACCTGCCAGTAGCCTTTCACTAGGTCTACTTTAGTTAGAAACTGTGCCTTACCAATCTTGTCTACACTATCGTCAACACGGGGAAGGGGGTAAGCATTGGTGGGAGTCAACCCGTTCAATCTCCGAAAGTCAATGCAGAAGCGAACCTTCCCGTCAGGCTTGGGCTGCAGAGTGACAGATGTCCACCTAACTGCCCCCTTCTCAATCAACCCCCGTTCTAACATATACTCTAACTCCACTCGGAGGGCTGGGAGTTTAATGGGTGGAATTCTGTAGGGTACTGATTTAAAGGGGGGGGTGATCTCCCATGTCCACGTCATGCACCACTCGAGTTGTTAGGCCTGGATGCTCTGCAAACACAGTGGGGTATGAAGCAAACAGGCGCTGCACAGCTACACGCTGTTTCTCAGGCAGGTGCACTAGAGCATCGTCAGCCATCTGTCTGGAGTTCCCCGCCCACTGGTCAGCAGAGACATGACACTCCCAGTTATCTTCCACCTGGGCTTCACTGTCCCTCACTCCTTCTCCTCCATGACCGCTGCAGGTCAACACAGGGACAGCGAGAGGCTCAGGGGGCGCCTCACAAACTCTTTCACCAGATTCACATGGCACAGCTGATTCTTTTTACGCCTATCTGGAGTAGCCACAAGATAGTCTAGGTCAGAGATTTTTTTTACTACCTTATAAGGACCAGCGTACTTGGCAGACAACGGATGACCTGGCAGAGGTAACAGAATCAACACCTCTCCTGCCCCACCTTAAACTCCCGGAGTTTTGTCTTCTCATCGTACCTGTCCTTCATCAGTGCTTGCGACCCTACCAAATTCCTACCTGCCAACTCTAGGCTTCTCAGCATTCTCTCTCTGCTCTCGAGGACATACTTTAACATGGAACATGGTTTTGCTGTGCCCTCCCAGATTTCCCTAACCATGTTGAGGGGGCCTCTGACCTGATGTCCAAAAACTAACTTATTGGGACTGAACCCTAGGCTTTCACCAGGTACCTCCCGAGCAGTGAATAATACATAGAGCAACCCAAGATCCCAATCCTTGCCATTCTCAACACAGTAACAACGCAGCATGCTCTTCAGAGTCGAGTGCCACCTCTCCAACACCCCCTGACTCTCTTGGTGATAGGCTGAAGAGACAACTGTACTGATACCGTGCTGCTGCATGGTCTGTTTGAAAAGGTTAGAAGTAAAGTTGGACCCTTGGTCTGACTGCAATTCCTGCGGATACCCGTACCTAGAACAGTACAATAGCAAGTTACGAACAACAGTCTTAGCAGTACCATTTCGAATGGGGTATGCATCCGGATAATGAGTGGCAACATCCATGATTGTGAGGAGGTACTTGTTGCCTGCACTAGTAGGGGGTAGAGGGCCAACCATGTCGATTATAACCTTACTGAATGATGGCCCGATTACAGAAATAGGGTGTAACGGAGCCTTGGGAATACACTGGTTTGGTTTACCTACTGTCTGGCAGGTACTGCACCTTGCCACCCATGATGCCACATGTGCCTTCATACCTGGCCACCAAAACAATTTCGCCAATGCTGCCACCGTCTTACGTACACCCAAATGCCCTGCCAACGGTACATCATGCGCCAACCTCAGTAGGCTATCACGGCACACACTAGGCACTACCAACTGGTCAACCACTCTCGACCCACCCTCCCAACTCCGTCTGGGATCTAGAAAACGCCTGTACAATATGCCCTCCTCACGAAAGAAGTCCCCCGGCTTTGCATCCCCGTCCTCCTCAAGTTCAATTGCACCGTTACTACACTTCTGAAGCTCAGGATCATCTAGCTGCAGCCGACAGATTCGAAGGAGCCAATTTATCTAAGTGCTCCCGGAGCAACTTATGGCCTCCCCCGATACTGGACTGTTCGATCCTATCTTGTTTAAGTGTGTAACGTTGCTGTCTCAGAGTTTTCTCACGCCCTACCTCCTCACCAAATGTGACAGGTTCTGGGGCCACTCCGGAGCTAAACATTGGTGCTAATACTGAGTCGCCAAGAAGAGCCGCTGGATCAAAACTCACAAAACTTCTCCCAACTTTAGCTTTCTCCTTCCAACCATTCCTCCGCTGGTCTAGAGACTGAGGAATAGGCTGTGACACCCTAGATGCACGAGATCGGGTGACAACACACGCCCGCTGCTGTAATTGACACCTCTCGACCAACTTCTGCCCCTCCCTACTCACGTCGGCCGCCCTCTCGGCAACGACTAAGGGTGGAACCTCAGAAGTAGGCACCGCAAAGTCGTTGCCGAGAAGAAGGTCGACGCCCTCTACTGGCAGTTTCTCTACGATTCCAACATCTATCTCTCGTGTCACACCATCAACCTCCAGCTCCACTCGAACCAACGGGTATGACCGTGTAGCATTAATACCCTGCACCACAACTACCCGTGCTGCATTTAGAGGTTGGCCTGTAAAGTTTTTCATCAGAGTCTGGGATGCACCTGTATCATGCAACAACTCCAACCCATGCTTGCAACCAGCCCAACTCACGCAGCCACGCCCTCTATGGTCGCAAAAAGCATCGCGGACAGGTTTCAAGCCTTCCGGACACTCCTTCACTGGCTGTGCCCCCGCATCTGACATATCACCCCGGGTAAATGTTGAAGACCTCAGAGACACCCCAATGTTGCTAGCCAAAGACACGACTGCTGTAGGTTGGTTACTAGGGCAGGAACGTGCAAAATGCCCCTTATTATGACACTTAAAACACTCTACTTCACCCTCAAAAGTATAAGCAAATAGAGTTAGAACAGTGTTGGGTGGATTAGGCAAGCAGCCCTCACGCACTACACAGTCTAAACTCCAAGGTACACAGACAAAAGATCCACCCAGGTAACCCACAGAATCCGTAGTGTCATGCAGCTCAAAAGTAGCCTACACACAGTGAAAATACCAACAGCAAGGTACCTGATCCCTAGTCTAGCATTATTTAACCCTGTAGAAACATTAGTGATTGATGGAGACAGTCCGAGCAATACAATCTCCCAAAAAGACAACGACTCTCTTCAACCTTAGCCTAGTACATAAGAAATGTGAGATCCAGCATATAATACAGTCTGGCCACCAATTCAAGGTGTGGATGCAGGGAACCAGAGGGGGATTGATATTAATAAAAGGTGAGGAAGTAGTGGAAATGATAGAGGCAGTAGAAGAGAAAGATTCGAAGACAAGAGTGTGGAACAGTTCAATGGAGATGCTTAGAGTATGCTGTCTGGGACGGATCTGACCAGGATATTTCCAGGGACCGCATGGGTGGAGTCCCAGTTCGCAGGAATGGCACGAGGGCGCGCGACAGTTGCCCAGTAAACAGCCGCCTAGTAGGCAGTGTTAGGCAGGAGGCAACAAATCCCGCGAGGCCTATGTAAGGGGGCCGGCCACGCGCCACACTCACCACCAAGTCACACCACCTGGTCT